>JARKHS020016602.1:0-121464 GCA_030143305.2 Amblyomma americanum
TATATATATATTGGCTCTTTCTCATTCGGGAAACAAGTGGGTCATCGTGGCAACTGACTATCTGACCCGATACGCAGAAACATCAGCTCTGCCAAGTGCCACAGCCCTTGACGCAGCAAAATTTTTCATCCATCAGATCGTTTTGCGTCACGGTGACCCTAATCACCGACAGGGGTACAGCTTTCATGGCTGATCTTCTACAGCAGATTTTGCTCCACATCATTGAAATCAAATTTCAATGATGGTAAACGCCATCTCCAAATTGCAAGAGACAATCCCCGCGATGATTGCCCAACAAATTGCGAATTCCTTGCGCTCCTCGCGCAGGCCCGGCGATCCCTTACCCGGCCGCCCTCACAAAACATCTAGACGCACCCCCGAGGTAGCCGACGACGACAACTGCTCACTCTCTGGTATGGAGGATACCCCCCTTCCTGCGAGTTTTGGCTCCGGAGCAGTGTCAGTACAACCCCTCCTCAATCTAAATGACCATGGCGAGCAGCCCTAAGATCAGGCGCTCCCCAAGAACCAATTCGGCCACCCCCGTCCAAATTGTCCAGTGGAACTGTCGGGGCTTCCGTTCTCGCGCAAATAGGGCGGATCTCCGACTTTACCTTTCAACTTTCGATTCTCTTCCCGCGGTGGTTGCCCTCCAGGAGCCAGGGAGTGGCGTCACCCTCACAAATTACATCCCCTTTCAGCAGGACCCCTCTTCCTGCGTCTGCGTGCATAAAAATTATACGGCTAATCTAGTTGACTTGGAACTTTACACAGAATATTCCTATGCCATGGTGACACTTCTTCCGCTCAAGAAACAAGATGCACCACTCCACGTACTCAACATATACTGTTCCCCCAAACTCAAAAATGTAACGTTCGCAGCACTCTTTAGCTGCGCTCTAAAGGCTGCGGGCAGGGACCCCCTGGTGATTGTGGGCGATTTCAACGCCCACAGTACACTATGGGGATACGTGCGTGAAGAGAAGCGGGGACGCAAGCTAGCGGAACTTGCGTCCACGCTGGGCCTGACTCTTCACACTGACCCTGCATATCCAACGCGGCTGGGTAATTCCGTGACCCGGGATACATGTCCGGATCTCACCTTTACCAAAAACATTGTACACGCAGAATGGATCAACACCGAGGAAACCCTCGGTAGTGACCACTGTCTTATCAATACCACCGTAAGGACTAAACCATTGGCAAGACCCCACGCACAAGCTCGGCTTCCAGACTGGAATAGGTTCCGGCAAAACTACATCAATTCGGCGTCTATCCACGAACAAGGCTACCACGCGTGGGCACAAGGATTGGTTACACACCTTCGTTCGGTGGAAACACAAATTCAGCTCTCGGAGGCCACTCCGGAGGTGGACAACCACCTTCTGCACCTCTGGGAGGCGCGGCACAGCCTCGTCCGCAGATGGCGCCGCCAAAAACGTAACAGAAAGCTCAAAATTCGTATTGCCGAGCTCACCCAGCGAGCGGCAGAGTACGCGGCCCAACTCGCCGACTCGAACTGGGTAGACCGCTGCAACACGGCGGCCAGACAAATGTCGAGCCGGAGCACGTGGCGCCTTTTCCGCGCCCTAATTGACCCGACTCAAACCCGCGCCGAGACACAAAAACATCTCAAACGAGCTATTCATAGCTTTGATAGAAATACATCAAAATTAGCATGCAAACTGCGCGACCAGTATCTTTGCACTAAGCAGGACCCCGGAGGACCCGCGTTCTCGTATGCAGGTTCAGAGAACGCGAATCTGGATCAACCGTTCCAGTTGCATGACCTCAAGGCGGCCCTAGCTAAAATGAAACGAGGAACGGCACCGGGCAGGGACAAGATAACTGTGAAAATGCTTGCTAATCTTCCCGATCCCGCCTACGAAACCCTCCTCGCTTTCATCAACTCGATCTGGCTTGGTGAGGCACCTGTACCAATTGAATGGAAGACCGCCCTGGTAACTTTCATTCCGAAAGCCGGCAAAGCCATAAACACAGACAACCTCCGCCCCATCTCCCTCACGTCTTGCGCGGGAAAGCTGATGGAGACCATGGTGCGGGATAGGCTGTCTGGGTTTCTGGAAAATGAACATACATTCGCAGACAACATGTTCGGTTTCCGCCCGCAGAGGTCCGCTCAAGATGTTCTGCTTCAACTCGACCGAGAAATTCTCAACCCTGTCGAATATCCCTTCAACGATAAGGCAGTACTCGCCCTTGACTTGAAGGGGGCTTTCGACAATGTCACACACGAAATCATCCTGCAACATCTCTCCCAAACGAACTGTGGACATAACACGTTTCAGTACATCAAGCAATTTCTCTCGGATCGACGAAGTTTCATCCGAATACAAGACGAAGAACACGGCCCATATAAACTGGGAACGAGAGGAACCCCACAGGGTGCGGTCCTCTCGCCATTACTTTTCAATCTGGCCATGATGAAACTCCCGGCTCAGCTGGCGAAGGTCGAAGGCATCCAGCACGCGCTGTACGCCGACGACATAACCATCTGGGCCAAACACGGATCGGTTGGAGACATTGAGGCCAACCTGCAGCAAGCGGCGGAGATCGTGGACGCTTACGCCCGCCGCTGCGGCCTTCAGTGCTCACCGTCCAAATCCGAATTTGTGCACATTGGCCCGTCGCTTCAGTGCGCCACCAGAATGGAACTATCTCTGGCCAGCGGCCCGATACCCGAACACGATGAGATTAGAGTACTTGGTCTCCTTATCCACAAACATCGACGGGCTGATACCACACTAGCAAAACTGCGCAAGGTGGGGGACCAGGTGGGCCGGATGGTCCGCCGGGTTTCCAACAAACGCGGGGGGTTACGGTGCAGAGACGCTTTGCGGCTGGCGCATGCATTCGTGACCAGTCGAGTCCTCTACTCGACTGCTTACCTCCACCTGCGCAAGTTTGATGAGAACGCCCTCGAAGTGATTCTCAGAAAGATGTACAAGCGTGCCCTCGATCTCCCGATCACCACTTCCAACCAGCGTCTCATGGGCCTGGGGATGGTTAACACATTCGCGGAGCTCCGGGAGGCGCACTTGACAAATCAGTACACAAGGCTTTCAAAAACGCCGTCGGGTCGCCGCCTATTAGCCCGACTACACATCCACCACCCAACACTTACGGAAGAGCGCGTACGCATTCCTGAAATCTGGAGATACGCCCTGCACGTACGCCCTCTTCCGGCCAACATGACACGTGACGACCACAGTGGCAGGCGCCTTGCGCGGGCGGAGGCACTGGCCCGTCACTATGGGAACAAACATGGCATCTTCTACGTGGACGCCTCAGGCCCTCACCATGGGGGGTGGTACACGGCCGCAGTCGTCCACCAAAAAATCGTGGTGAATGGCCTAACGTTCCGAGCTCAAGACATAACACATGCGGAAGAAGTTGCCATCGCGTTAGCCGCCGCAGACCAGGAGTCGCGAGTGATCGTCACCGACTCGAGAGGGGCCTGCAGAAATATTAAGCAGGGGTACATTCCTCTCTTTGCGCATCGCATCCTTCAAAACAGTAACTACCTCGGGGCCCCCGCGTCTCGAACGATTGTATGGGCTCCAGCTCATATGGGCCTCGAAGGCAATGAAACGGCAGACGCCGCCGCCCGCGCGCTCACTCTCCGGGAAACGCCTTCAGACCCTTTGGATACGGATCCCGAACCCAATCCGGCCCTCACTTTTCGAGAAATTACTGAATTATTCCAATTCGGGCATGCAATTTATCACAAGCCTTGTAAGGGCCTCACAAAGGTGGAGGAACGCACACTCCTCGGCCTTTACACCAAAACGCTGCTGTGCCCGGCAGTTTTAAAACACTTTGATCCTGCCTGTACAGGAGAATGCCCACACTGTGAGGAGAAGTCTTCGGACATCTTTCACATGGTGTGGGCATGCCAGTCAACCCCCAACCTCGCCCCAAAACCCAACCCCACCCGGGAGGACTGGGAGGCAGCCCTGCTCGGCTGCTCGGACCTAGCAAGCCAGAAGGCCCTGGTCCACCGAGCCCGAGTCGCGGCGGTCGCCAATGGGCTCCTGTAATGAGGAGCCCACCTAGAGATTGCGAGAGGTTGCTCCGGCTACCTCAAGCTTCCTCCCTGAAATAAAGTTTTTCACACACACACACACGCCCTCAGACGAACGGTTTAACGGAACGCTTAAACAAAACGCTAGGTGACATGCTCTCCATGTATGTCGACGTTCAGCACAAAACTTGGGACGAAGTGCTCCCATACGTCACCTTTGCATACAATACGGCCGTTCAGGAAACGACAAACATGCCACCGTTCCGTCTCGTTTACGGCCGCGACATGACCACGATGCTAGACGCCATGTTACCGCATGTGGACGACATCGACCCTAATGCGGATCTTCACACCTTCCTGCACCTCGCTGAAGAGGCTCGTCAGCTGGCCAGGGTGAGGATTCTCGACCAACAATGCCGAGATGCCCAACACTATAACCTCCGACACCGTGATGCTCGGTACTCATCAGGAGACCGTGTGTGGGTCTGGTTTCCCATTCGCCGACGCGGACTTAGCGAAAAGCTCCTCTGCCGGTATTTTGGACCTTACAAAGTCATCAGGCCACTTGGAGACCTGAACTATGAGGTCGTTCCTGGCGGCTTTCAGAAGACTCGGCACTCCCAGCACCCTGAGGTGGTACACGTTGTCCGCCTCAAGCCTTACTACGAGCGGTAGCGCTAGAGCTGGACTTACGGCCGCACAACACGTGAACTTTCCTTGGTGAACTTTTTTTTTCAACACTCCGGCTACGCATCGGGACGATGCTCTTTTTTTTCCAGGGGCCAGTGGCACAGTGCATTCCGCATTTTCGCTTAGCGCTGACCTGAAGCACGCGCCGTCTCGAAGAAGAGGAAGCGGAGGTGTCAGCGATCTTGAGCTGTGGTGCAGACGTTCGTCGGATCCTGCGTTCCTGTGTTCAGTGATCACCGCATTCACGCGTGACAATATATATAATGTAAGGCGGGGTTTATTCTGAGAAGCTTCCTAACGGGAGCAGGGCCAACAGCGGGTCAGCTAGTCCAGCCGAGAGCGTGTGCCAGGCGATGACCATGCAGCTCGCGCATATGCTCGATATGGGCGCTGTCGCAGAGGGGCATGGGCGCCGGTGTCAATGTGATGCTCGACAGTCGACATGCGCCCCAAACCGCTTTGGTGGAAATCGAAGGACAAGCGAAACTCCTCAAGTAGCGCAAGAAGCTGGGTTCGCTGAGTTGGAGGTAGAGTGGCGTCTATAGAGCGAAGGAATAGGTCGGTCAACAACGGGGCGGGCGCAGGAGTAGGTGAGCTGAGGGTGTCCATGGCGACCGGCGGTGATTCTGCGACAGCGTCGGGATGGTTGAAAACAGAATCAAAGAGCTGCACGGTGCCGACGCATTCTCCACGGCGCAAAGTGAAGGGGCTTGAAAACGGGTTGAAGACCCACAGTGCGGTGAGTCCGGCGGAGAAAGTGAGGAGGGCATAAGGCAGCGGCAGGCAATGGCGACGCAGAAAAGTAGGAGACGGCGTGAAGAGGAGACTGGCATCGCGAACACAAGCACAGCAGAGAGGCACAATCACGGAAGAGCACGCAGGAATATCGGTACTGTCGGCGACAAAAGCTTTAGCAGGAACAGGGGCACCGCAAGTTTCAGTCTCTGGCACGGGATTCGGCAACGTGGAGAGCGCTACTTGAGCTCTAGCGCAGTCGATGACCGCGTCATGAAGCGATAGGAAGTCCCAGCCCAAGATGATTGAATGCGAACATGACGGCAGAACGATGAACTCAACCAAATATAGAATGTCTGCTATGACTACTCGAGCAGTGCACGCTGCTAACGGCTGGATGAGGTGCGCACTTGCAGTTCGTAACGACAGGCCAGAAAGGGGCGTCTTCACTTTCTTCAAAGATCGGCAAAGCGCTGCATCCATGACAGTAACCGCAGCACCGGTGTCCACAAGCGCCATCACAGATACGCCCTCTACAAAAACTTCAATTAAATTGGCGGCAGACAGACGAGGCCTCTCAAATTTCGACGACTGCGCAGTTCTCGCCTCAGGAACTGCGGCACCTAGTTTTCCTCTTGAGTGGTTGAGGGATGCCGTCGCATCGGAGAGATGGAGCGCCGACGTGGAGAAGGCGAACGGCGTCCAGAGAAGGAGGTGCGCTCAGGAGACAGAGAACGGCTTAGGGACGGCTCAGCAGGAGGTGAGTACTGACGCTGGTACCAGTAACCGGAAACTTCAGGAGGTGTTCGTGAGATGTTCATGCGTCGACGGCAAAGCCGCGCCACATGACCTGGCGAGCCGCAGAAGTAGCTGATCCAGCGGTTGTTAGGCGTGCGCCAGAAGTTCCCCAGTTGAGCAGGCGGTCGATTATTATCAGGCGAGCCCCAGGAGGTTCGCAGATGAGCAGGCGGAGAAATAAAAGCAGCAGGCTCTCGAACGGGACCAGGAGGCGGAGCATAGGTAGGTGGACGAGGTCGCGCAACAACGTCCGCATATGTCAGCGGGGCCGCAAGAGGTGTGGGCTGAGGGGCTTGCGGGAGAGCTTCAGCGACCTGTTCTTGAATGATGTGCCGCAAATTCGGAGTGATGTGTGATGATGGCTCTTGATGGCGGGAAATAAGCGAGAGCTGGCGAGCAACTTCTTCTCGGATGAAGCTATTGATGTGCGGTAGGAGCGATGACGGGTCTCTTGCATCGTCCAGGCCAGCAAGCGAGTCGACGTTCGTGGGGTGTTCGCGTGTCAGAGCCCTCTGCTTGCGTAGTTCGTCGAAGCTCTGACACAGGGTGACGACTTCCGCGACGGTGCGCAGGTCTCGCGCCAACAACATCTGAAAGGCGTCGTCATCAGTGCCCTTGAGAATATACCTGATCTTGTCGGCTTCGGGCATCTGAGCGTTCACCCTCTTGCACAGATCGACGACATCCTCGATGTAACCCGTGAAGTTCTCGCCAACCTGCTGTGACCGAGCACGCAAGCGCTGTTCGGCACGGAGTTTTCTGACTGCCGGGCGGCCGAATACCTCTGAGAAGTTAGATTTGAAAACAGACCATGATGTAATGTCCGCCTCGTGGTTCCGATACCACAGATTCGCAACGCCCGTAAGATAGAAAATCACATTGTTCAGTTCGGTTTTTGCATCCCACTTGTTGTATGCGCTCACCCGCTCATACGATGCGAGCCAATCCTCAACATCATGGTCGTCCGTGCCACTGAAGATAGCGGGGTCTCGCTGGCGGAGAGAATCAGCACAGATGACGGCGGCCGGGCTCACTTGGACGGCTTGAAGGTTAGGCATCGCGGTAGGGGGTAGCGTTCGGTTGCGGAGTTCCAGGGCGAGAGGACGTTACCCGGCACCTGCACCAAATGTAAGGCGGGGTTTGTTCAGAGAAGCTTCCTAACGGGAGCAGGGCCAACAGCGGGCCAGCTAGTCCAGCCGAGAGCGTGTGCCAGGCGATGAAGGAAGGAAGGAAGGCCTCAGACGTTGCTGGCACATACCCACTACGAGGGAGTGGCCAAGACACAGGCGGTTAATTGCTGGATACAGGAAAGATTTGACGGGAAAAGGGGTGGTAATAGGATGTAGCCTGATAGATTGGAAGACGGAAGGACAGGGGTCCTGTTAACTTGGAGATCGAAGACGGGACGATGACCATGCAGCTCGCACATATGCTCGTCGTCTTCTTTACAATGGAGCCAGGAGCATGCACCATGAGGCTTGCGCATATGCTCGTCGTCTTCTTTACAATATATATATATATATATATATATATATATATATATATATATATATATATATATATATAATTTGTTGGTAGAGCACGAACGCGATCCCACCGGTGGCATAGTTGTTTTTTCTGCCGCTTTATCAGTAATTTTCTTTAAAAACCAATTGATAGGCACTAGAAATTAAAAAAAAAATGACATATTCCCCTATACACCGTGGTTTCGGTGACTGTTGGCTTCCTTAATATGTTTGTCAAACGAGCCCCTCATTTCATTTGCCTTGTCTACTAAAAGCTCAACGGGGGTCTCACTTCTGGCAGTCTTGATGCCATAGGTAGCTTAAGAGGGCTCTCGCACAGTTTCCGCCCTCACCGTTAGGTGTCGTTCTAAATAACACTCGCGGTATTACAGGACGTGCTACGTCCACCGCAATGGACGAGGGTAGCGCTGGTGAACACTCTCAAGGCTCGCTTACAAGCAAAACATAAATACCCACGAAAGCAGCAGACTATATATATATATATATATATATATATATATATATATATATATATATATATATATATATATACATACATATATATATATATATATATATATTGATACGGGAATAAAAGAAGAGGCGGAGAGCGAGCGCGAGCGGCGAGCGCGCGGCTCTAGCACGAGGGAGATAGAACGAGAAAGCTTGGCCGCCGCCGGTCGTGCTTCGCCGGCTCTCCTCCGTACTGCTGCTATATTTCTCTGGGCGGGCCCGTGGCCACCCCGTGGCATCCCACACCGTAACATTTTGGTGGCAGCGGTGGGATCATGCCGCTCACCCGCTCCCAGAATCAAGCACCCGACGTGCCAGACGACAGGAGTCCACCACCAGCCGATAGCGCCGACGACGCGGCGGCCGGCGCCGCTAGACCTAGGCGCTCGGAGAGGCTCGGCTCTTCGCAGCAGCCGGACGCCGGTGTTGAGCGCCTCCTGGATACAGTCACCCAACGGATGGACGCATGGGAGGCCCGTCTGACTGCCCAGGCTGGGGAGATGGAAGCTCTCCGGCGCGAACTCCGTCGCCTGGTGCCAGCCGAGCCGAGCACAGGTCAGGTGCCTTTGGGCGTCCCCGCCGCCGCTGTTTACGGCTCTGCCGTCGCTGGGCCTGCGGTCGTGGCCGCCAATGGCGTGCTCGGCGCGGGTGCGTCCTCGCCACAGTGTTCGTTGGACGTTGTGGAATTTCCCACATTTGACGGCACCATGTCGTGGGATGCTTACCGCATCCAGCTGGACGGTATTGCGGCGGCGAGAGGCTGGGACGAGCAAATGAAGGCATGGATGCTCGTTGCAAAACTGAGGGGCCGCGCCACCGAGCTGCTGCAGAACGTGCCGCCCGACCAGCTGGGCTCTTACACTGTTCTGGCGGGCCTCCTCGCCGACCACTATGGTGCCTCAGGTCAACCCCGTGTGCAGTACCACCGCCTGCGAGCCCGCCGTCAAGAGCCCGGGGAGACGTACCAGGACCTCGCCGCCGCCATTGAGCGCCTGGCTCTGCAGTCGCTGCCGGGAGCGCCTCAGAACGCCGTGGCCCTGGTCGGCACCGAGGCGTTTGTCGACGCCATCCGACTCCCCGAGGTGCAGCGCTTGGTCCGCTCTGGCCGTCCTGATTCCGTCCGCGCCGCCATGGCGCTCGCCATCGAGGCGGAATTGACTTTGCTGGCCACGCGGGGGTCGCCACCGTCTGCCGAGCGCAGCGTCCGGGTGCAGGCTCCTCGGTCCGCAGCCCCAACTGCGGCCTCTATCCGACGCCTGCGTAACGACGTCCGCATGACCTGCTTCCGCTGCGGCCTGCGGGGACACTACGCGAGGGACTGTGCCGGCCCTCCAACGTCGGGAAACGATTTGGATAAATCGTCCGTCCCTACACTCCTTCGTTCTCCGCGTCCCCTCCTTTCGTCGGCTCCGATTACCACTGATGCTCCTTACGTGCTCGTCGACGTCGCCCTGCTTGACCGGCAAGTAAAGGCCTTGGTTGACACTGGAGCGGCTGTCAATGTACTGCACAAACGCAAGATCCTGCCATTGCTGCCATAATCCACTCCCTTGGCACCGCCGCCGGCGCAGGCCTCCGCCAACTACGCCGGGTCTATCGAATGAAGGACGACCTCTTGTGTCATGTGAAGCGGCTCCGTGGTCGACCACCCGTCTGGTTGCCAGTTGTGCCGGCAACACTGCGGTCGCAAATCTTGCGCGGCTTACACGACGCTCCCACGGCTGGTCACCTTGGTCGCGGCAAGACCTACGCACGAGTGTCGGAGCGGTTTTGGTGGCCTAATATGTCCAGAGATGTCAAGGAACACGTGGCGTCCTGCCAGACATGCCAGTACAGAAAACCGTCCACAGGTGTAACCAAGCCACCCCCGCAGGCTTTTTCGCCACCAAGTTCACCTTTCGAGCTGGTTGGACTGGATCATTTGGGCCCGTTTCCGAAGACGCGTGCCGGCAACCGGTATGTTCTGGTTGCGATCGACTACTTCTCCAAGTGGGTCGAAGCACTGCCCGTTCCAGACACGTCGTCCGCTCATGCCGTCGCGTTTGTGGAACAGCATCTCGTTCTTCGGCACGGTGTTCCCCGGCGCCTCATCACGGACCGTGGGAGCTGCTTTATGTCCCATGAATTCGAGCGAGCCCTCCGCTCCTTCGGCATTGCGCATTCCACTACATCCGTCAATCATCCGCAGTGCAATGGCCTCGTGGAGCGTGTTAACCGTACCCTCACGGATATACTCGCATCCTACGTCGCTCCGTCCCACACAAACTGGGATCGTTTTGTTTCTGCTGCAGCTTTTGCAGTCAACACTGCAGCGCAAGAAACAACGCATGTGACGCCGTTCTCAGTCGTCTATGGCAGAACGCCCTCCATCCCTCTCGACGCGCAGTTGGGCCTTCCCCATCCTACTGCGTCACCAACTGAATCTGCTGAACGACTTCATTTCGCCCACATCGACGCCCAGCGCAACCTCCTCACGGCTCACGCGCGTGTGCAAGCGGCCAACGCGGCAGCACCACCACATCCCCCCTTCCGGCCCGGTGACTTGGTCCTCGTTCGCCGCACCATCCGTGCGACTGGCCGTGCCGCAAAGCTCTTGCCCCGATACCGCGGCCCTTACCGTGTCGTTGCCCGACTCGGCCCCGTGACATACCGCCTCGAAGACCTGCCAGAGCATCGACCATGCGGTGTCACCACATTTTCCCAGAGCATGTTTCAAACATGAAGCGATATGTCTACGGCGCCTGCGGTGACTCCGACTTAGCTACCGGGTCCTCATCAGTGCCGTCGTCGCCTGCTGGCTCCATGCCTTCCCCACGCAATGCAGTCCCATAAACGGATCGCCGCTCAATATGCATAAAACTCCCTGAAGTTAGCCTAACCGGTGTGGGACCTTCTTCGGCGACTGCAGACACCTTCGCCCAGCTCACACACTTCGAATTCAACGAAGAGTGTGACCGTTTCCTATCTGCGAGCCCACATTGCATCGCCCCAGGAAACCCTGCATCAAAGCACGGCCTGACTTCTCCGCCCCCCCCCCCCCCCCCCCCCGGTGGAAAGGTGATACGGGAATAAAAGAAGAGGCGGAGAGCGAGCGCGAGCGGCGAGCGCGCGGCTCTAGCACGAGGGAGATAGAACGAGAAAGCTTGGCCGCCGCCGGTCGTGCTTCGCCGGCTCTCCTCCGTACTGCTACTATATTTCTCTGGGCGGGCCCGTGGCCACCCCGTGGCCACCCCGTGGCATCCCACACCGTAACAATATATATATATATATATATATATATATATATATATATATATATATATATATATATATGAAATGAGGGGTTCGTGTGACAAACATAGTAAGGAAGCCAACAGTCACCGAAACGAAGGTGTATAGGGGAATGCCTGTAATTTCTTTAATGAACCCCTCATTTCACACACACACACACACACACACACACACACACACACACACACACACACACACACACACACACACACACACACACACACACACACACACACACACACACACACACACACACACACACACACACACACACACACACATATATATATATATATATATATATATATATATATATATATATATATATATATATATATATATATATGTGTGTGTAACAGATCGGCTCAAAATTTTGAATGTGCTGGCGGACAGGCAGGTCCTACAAAGTTTAGCGGCGCTATTGTTTTCGCAATAATGGCAGTGCCACTCTCTGACGGTGTTAATGAGAACCCTACGTGGTCCCTGTTCTCCCAATTTTGATCCGCCGCTTCGTTACACTGCCAACAATGACCCTAGTTGACCGCTATTTTTCTCATATCGGCAGTGCCACTCCGTTAATTTTAAATAGTGGCCTCGGTTGCCTATTGTGCCACTCATATTGTCCCGCCACTCCGTGGCACACCGAGGGATGACCCTCGTTACCCAATATTTTTCCATTTGAATACGCTGGCCCAAACTACGCATTGTTTGCTACTATTCATCTGATATGCGTCAAGAGGTAGGTGATGAGACAGTCGCGTAAGTATTTATTTATCGTTTGGCCAAGGTCACTCTTAAGGTCGAGGTTGACACAAACTCGGCGAGCCGTTGGACCTCATGAAGTAGTGCTTTCACTTTAAAAAGATAAAAGGAAAACGCATCTGGGCCGTATAGTGCAGCGAAGCTAAGGTGGCTAGCTTTTTTAATGCGGTAGACTGTGTTTCGTATTTTGTTGCGCTTTTGAGCATTTTGTATTCATGGCTCTTTCATGCGTTTTTGCTTATAAACATCCCTTCTATTTAATATAAGCATCGAAAGTTACTGCAGTCGCAATTCTACTAATCTCTGTTTCCATTTGATTTTTCCTTCCGCGAAGCTTTAGTACCAGCGATCCTTAATTTACGCATTGCTCAGTAGCACGTCGCGTCACTTCTAGCTAGCCCAACGCATGGGCGGGCCACGTGATCATGGTTCTGGCCGACTTCTCTACCTTGTTACGGATAAAAAGTACAGGATTGATCACTCTACCAACGGTGAATTGTATTGAGGAGCGGTGTTGCTCGGAGTTGTGTAATACTACTTTGTTTTTGCCACATGTGTTATATATGAAGCACTCAAAAAGCACGCATTGCGCATGCTAATCTTAATTGTTGCTTCATATTTTTGATATTTAAATAGTAACATTTTTATACTCGCCGGTGCGAAAACGATAACAACAGAAGACCGCACACATTACGATATAGTTTGCAGCCGTTTCGGCGAAGTCTACGACCAAGCTCCACTTCTTTCGCATCAAATGTTTCGACGCCGAACATGAGGCTCGCTCTTCATTCTTGCTTTCCGTCTTGCACTGAGACAACAGTTTTACACCGTGGCGTCGTAGTTTGATTGCCTCATATCGCCTTCTGAACTGCCTATGACGCATTCTCCAAGCATTCCGAAACCCTGTCACTCGTTGCGCCCTTGCCCTTTCTTTCAAATCAGATATAACCACCTTTTATCCCGGACAAGCCTCTTCGTCGGAAAAGCACTGGCCCCCACCGCTTTTGGCGCTATAGTTTTCTTCGTGATTTTAAGTGCGCAATTGCTCCAACTTTTTTCCCCTGGCGCCCAATTACGCGTGGCGCCGCTCATCCACTGCATTCCCATCTACCCATTTTCAGCTGTCCATTCCCTTGCTACAACAAAAGCTAAAAAAAATACAATGTATCTTTCCCCTCGTTGTCTCCTCGTCTTCCCGACACTCACGCTGGCGTACCGCGATGCACTGCCTTTACGCAGCTTCGCCTTGACTGGTATGGACTGTGGTTGGCACAGCGAAGAAGAGCCGGTCAACCAGCCCGTACAAAAAAGTCCTATGGGCGTCTATGAAAAAAGCTATGTCCGTCTATGGTCTTTTATGAACGTCTATAAGCACCTATAGAGGTGCTTATTGCCAGCTATTGAAAAATCTATGCCACTAAAGCTATAGCTTTGGAACCATACAATTGTCTTACACTCTCTATAGAAAAATATATCAGCTTGTATAGACAGCTATAGACATAAATAGGAAAGGTCTATAGCTTTTTGGGCCAAAATTCTATAGCCGGCCATAGGACATTTTTGTATGGGAGCGCGCCGAGAAAGCATGCGTGCTCAAGCTGACTCCATTCGTAAAGTGCGAAAGCGACAACCTACATCTGATACGTTATGAGAGCTCCGACGTATTTGAGTAGCCTGGCCTGCAAGACCATATTTGTAAGTACCAGCGTGCTTTTATTTTAAAATTGTTTCAGAAATGATTATGGTTTTCGATGCAATTGCCGCTGTGACTACGCGCCGACTTTTTTTCTCCGGCACAAACAGGGAATGCGACAAAGCGCTGCGAAGACTTTCGTGCGCTCTATTTGTAAAATGCCTAGCTTGACGTCGTGCGCAGAGAAATGCAGCCAGAATGGCGAAAACTTCACTTTTCACCTGTTGTAAAATGAATTCGCCGATCGTTGGCCCCCTTTTGAATCAGCGGGATGGAGTGTCATCTGGCCTGACAACGGTTGTGTTCATGAACACGTTGGTGGTCTACAGTTTATGTAATACAGAAATCGGACGCGCTTATTTTTCCACTGCAGGAGGCATGCCAGTCAGAACATATGCAACAATTCCATACCGTTTCTCTTGGCCTTCCGACTTGCAGACATTCGTACTACATCATTCTCTACTTTGCATTCATACATTCATAGATCCTCGGGAGTTCTCATACCCCTCCCTCCTGGCGTAGTCGTGCAGCGGTTTCAGGTGCTCCCAGCGGTGTGATTTGTTCGACATAGATTGCTCTGCCAGAGCGACCGATCATTCATTTAACTGCCACCTGCCACAGTAAGCAGTTCGCTTGCTATCCCGTGGGCATATTGTGATTACGCTACAAGGTCACATGACCTACGTGGCACACCTGCCTCCTAGGCTGATCTCTGGGCACCACCTGCCAGAGTCATACTAGAGATTTCTCGCTCACAACGCCGACGCTTACAACGCGGACACCGACGCCGACACCACAATTTCTGGTCAACGCGGCATTTAACGTTATCGTGTTAAGACTGATTTCTTGATTCCCGCGAAGTTTGCCCAAGCTGTCTCTGAATTAGGAAGCCGTGGAGTGTCAAAGCAGTATTTCCATGTGATTTTACTCCGCTGGCACTACTCCAGACGTACTACCAATCCCAAGCAAGAATCAGTCATCTTGTCATGTCTTGTACCTCTTGGGCTCCAAACTAATCCGAGCTTACCCGAGTTACTCGGAAAGTTCGCAGGAATGTCGCGCCAGCTGTAATCAGTGGGACGAGAGCTTTGCATCAACTAGGTCATCTAACGTACATTGGGGCGTCATCACAACCTGCCTTGGCAGGTGCCAGTTTAATCAATGATTGAACGCGAAAGGTTGCTCGGGAAGAGCAACACGGGTCGCACAATCCCTACCGGTGGCTGTGATATAAACAGCCACCTGCCAGTGCAGTGGTGCATCGCCAAACCACTTCTCACTCTTCTAGTAGTGGTGCTGGAATTATCCTCGATCTGTGAATGTTAAATACAGAATGACCAATTCTGCATATATGGACATTAACGCACTAAACCTATCGCGTCATTCCCTTAAGGCGGAGCTTAAGTATCTCCTCCAATCGAACAATGAACACCTGCGCTTTCGAACTCGGTTGAACTAGTTTAAACCGCCACCACTTTTGTAGCGTAAGCTACACCGCCGCGCCGCGCGCGCCTCGCCGGTCTGCGCATCCTCTGGAAACCGCATCACTTGACTGGTCACGTGACCAACAACGTGACGAACCACGTGACCAGCCACGGCGCCGTGCCGCCAGCAGCTGCTCCGCACCACGTGACCGACCACGTGGCCAACCACGTGGTAACCCCCCACACAATCACTGAATAAAGAATGTTTAACCGTGAATAAAGGCGCATGTAATGAATGCGCGCCTTTCATGTATTAACTCTTCCGAACCAGATGTCGCACCGCTTACGCTACGTATATCCTGGCGTAACGGGGCTAGGCCATCATCAGTTTTGTAGCGTGAGCTACACTGGCCGAGGTTGAGTAGTTTCGGGTGGCTCCTGAAGAGCCATGCTGCGCATGCGCGAGGAGCAGTGACGTCACACAGCGCACAGCTGGCGCGCTGGAGCCGCCGCCGCCGCCGCGCGCTCCGCCGCAGCCGCGCTCGCTCGCCTCGCCGGTCTTCAAAGAGTGCCTCATAGATAGTGCCCCTCATTTTGTGCGCATGCGCAGAGATATCTGTGGGGGTATACATATAGCGGGGCGTTTGCCAGTGTGGTATAGCCATGGAGAAGGAGAGCAAAATTGATGCTCACGCTATGTATATCCTGGCATAGCCGAGCTAAGGCACTGCTAAATTTTTTGTTGCGATAGGTACATTACGGTAGCATTTCGAACCTTCAGCGTGGCGATGCCTTGGCGGTGGCTGCGCTACCACGCTGTGGCTGCGCCGCCACCCTGTGGCCGCGCTTCCACCCTGTTGTTGGTCACGTGGTGCGGAGCAGCTGCCGGCGGAGCGGTGCCGTGGCTGGTTCCGTGGTTCGTTACCTGGCTGGTCACGTGACCGGCCAAGTGGTGCGGAGCAGCTTCTGCTGTTGGCGGCGCCGCCGGTGAATCCGAGCTGTCACAGCTCAGCGCTTGCGCCTAGTCTCATTGGGACGAAGATAAAGAAGGAACGCCCAGCGAAACGGAGCGGCGAAAGACTTGCTTAGCAATTCAAGTGAGCAAGTTCCATCCGGCCAGCTGTAGCTATCGCGACACTCCAAGTTTAACCAGAGCTAAACCACCGGCAATTTTTTTTTCTTTTCCGTCATTTTAGAAAATTTAGCGTGGCAACCTTCACCGCACACATCCTCTCGTTCTCGTGTGATTTAGCCAAATTTTGTTCCGCTCGACACGTTCTTGCGTCTCATGAGCACAGAGAGCGACTAAGCGTGGCGCGTGCCCCTCAGCTAGATAATGCCTGTTTGGGTAAGTGTGGAGACGGTTGGTATTGTTTTTTGTCAAAGCAGGATAAAGTTAGATGCTACGAGCAGTTTTTCTTTCCTAAAGCTGTGCGTAAGAGTGTTCTCCGCATGAAGTGTTTTTTTTTAATGTGAGTGTTTTTGTAACGAATAGCCTGTTTTCAGCCTAGTGGTTCATAGCCAGCAAGAGTCTTATGACCAAGATTAATTTCATATTTTGGTGAAGAATATTGCCTTGCGTTCCCGCATCGTTTTTTTTTTTGAAGCAGATAACATAAAGAAACAAACATATACGATAATTCGCCTGGGCTTGAGTGCGAGAATACTTACAATCTGCACGTTGTGCGGTTTTTAAATATTGTGACAATGAGCTACAGCTGAAACAGCAGACCAGTCCAGTTCCGGCATAAACAACAGAATTGTAATGTCATAGTGTTGTAGAAAGAATGGCTGTCGAAAGCAAGGAGGTCTCAGCTCGTTTCGAGCTTTGTTTTGTCGCAGTGCATTTTGTAATACGTTTTCGCTCAGTCGTTTTTAGTGCGTCATCTTCAAGTGCTGAAAGCAACAGTTCTCTCTCTATTTACATAATATTCAGGACAACAGGCACCAGCGTTAAGTTAGTACGTGTGAGTTTCGCATTACTTGTTTAGCCTTGCACTTGGAAGTGGAAGCAGATAGCAACTGTTCAGGAGAGGACATCCTTTAGGCCTTTCAATTGCTTTGTCTCTTTCGCGTGACAGTGACTCTGTTTATTTCGCGCAGTACTTTCTAAGAAAGAAGAGGGAGAGAGTATTGTGAAAATGTGAACACGTCGTAGCGCTCAAGAGGCACCGACTACATTGCAAGCGACATTGCAAGCAACTCGAGAATGGGAAAGCCGACAAAATAACTATGTTCGAGTGCCGGCGTTTTCTGGCGTCCGCAGATTCAGTGAAATAGTGCAGATGGCAAGGTAAATTACCTTGAAACAAAGCTGATGCGAACACTTGTTCCATAGGCATGAACGAGCATTTTTGTGGGAAGAAAATGCCACAGCCATGAACAAGGAGGCAGCGTATTGGTAGTTATGAATTCATGTGCTGCACAAACTGGTGTGATTGAACCAAAAAACAAATAAAGGGGACACTTAATCTCAGCCTTAAGTGTGTGTCGTGGCAGCGTTAATGGTTATTTGTTAATCTTTTCTTAATTAGCAGTCCTTTATGATTACACATGATCAATATCTTTCATCAATAGGCATACTAGACCACACGATACACTACGCGAAACATAAGGTCGCCCTTTAACCAAGTCGAACGAACGTGCCTCCCAGGCCTACGGGTAGAGTGTCTGACTCGCAGTCCAAGGGCCGTTGGCTCGATTAGCAAGTACTTGCCAGAATTTTCTTTTCAGCGCGAAAAATTTACGTCACGTCCTTACACATCATAATTATATTTCAGTCATTCTATGACCTGATATTTACAATTTCACTCGCTTCATTCGTTCTGATTCCACAGCTCTACATATGACGTCACGACCCTCTGGACCAATCAGGACTTTTCCGACAAGCAAACGGCAACACATAAGGTGGTGTTTCCCCTGAACGAGAGCTTACTGTTTGGCCAGCCAAAAAATATGGCGCCTCTGTAAGCATTAATGCAGTCTCTATCATTTGTTGCGACGTCTCTTTATTTATTTATCTATTTATTACTACGTCAAAGGCCCCATTGAAGGGGTATTGCTTGAAGGAATGCTTGCACCGTACATTGCCCAATTTCTAATAATTTCCTCTCATATTCAGCATAGCATTAGGTATAAATTAAGACAACGAAAGATAATGAAGAGCTTCTGTGTCGCATGTGTAGCAGTGCTTCTGTGGCGCATGTTCTTATTTCCCCTGCATTTTGCAGCCTACACTACGTATCGGATCACCCCAAGACTTGGCCCTTTTCATCAACATGACAAGCACGAGTCCGTTCTGAAGCCTGCTTATCACCAACCCCTGCTACTGCGCACGCCCGCGGAGCGCCATCTGCATCACCTGAGAAGGCCACATATACCCAACTCTGGAATTCGACGCTTTCGTTCGGCAGCAGTGCTTCTGTGGCGCATGTTCTTATTTCCCCTGCATTTTGCAGGTAAGCCCGCGTTTTTTTTCCACTTCAAAAATATTGTAGGCCTTTTCCGCGCTGCTTCCGAGCCAAGTTGTGTCTTACGAGTTGTGTCTTACGAGTTGTTGTGTCTTACGAGCTGTGCAGAGCCAAGTTGTGCTTACAGCTGTTTGCCCTGTGTGCGTAGCCTTCTTCTGATCCCATTCAGTCATGACAGGAACCAGGGGAAAGAAGGATAAGGACGCGGAAGAATGCACTGAATGTACACAGTGCACCAGTATGAGGCAGGAACTTGAAAAATTCCGAAAAGAAACGTTAGCTGAGTTCCAGGAGCTGAAAAAAAGCGTCGACTTCTGTAGCGAATCATGTGATGACATATCCGAAACAAAGGTTGATGTTAAGGAACTCATCAAGGAAGTCAAAGCGTTGCGAGACACTAATCATGCAACGAAAGAGGAAAACCGCAAGCTTGCTCGGCGAGTAGATGAACTGGAACAATATTCCCGAATAAATAACCTTGAAATAAAAGGGGTTCCTAAGGACGGTGACGCAACAGACATTGTGGTCAAGCTAGGAACACTCGTTGGCGAACCTATCTCGAAAACTGACATTGATATCTGCCATAGAGTACCCACCTCAAAAGAAGATGAAAAGAACATCATTGTGCGCTTTGCCCGGCGGGAGAAACGCAATTTAGTATTAGCAAAGGCGAAGAAAACGCGAATAACAACAACAGACCTCGGCTACAGCCCCGAAAGCGCCGTCTTTGTTAATGAACATCTAACACGCTAAAACAAGCAACTGCTAGGTGCTGCCATCACAAAGAAAAAAACAGGTTTACTGGAAATTTGCATGGACGAAAGATGGAAAAATCTTTGCGCGTCAAGCTGAAAACAGCACTGTACTCCGAATCAACTGTTTGGACGACTTGGAAAAAATGGCTAGGCAAACCGACACATTATGATCAGGCTAGCAATCCGGTCCGTGGCCCTGTACCTGCAGTCTTTAGTAGTTTTCTACCGCCCTCATGGCAGTACAACCTTCCGATCTGAAAAATTTTCATCATAAAGGTCTTTTATCTTTTCTTCACCTTAATGCACGTTCATTAGAAAACGAGCACGATGACCTTCATTATTTAATTAATGCAACTGACATTTCTTTCGATGCGATTATGGTATGTGAAACGGGGTACAAAAATAGTTCTGTCCCGTTCTTGTCGCACGACTACCAAACATTTGCGTTAATTCGCCCCCTGCAACATGGTGGCGGCGTTATGCTATTGATGAAAAACAGCTCTAACGTGAACCCTGTTCCTGAGTTTACTGAGTCGACTGACGACTACGAAATAGTGACAGCGCGTGACAATTCACAATTTTTCTCGGTTCTTTATCGTCCTCCAAAGGGTGATCTGAAAAATTTCCTACTTTTTCTTGAAAGCCTTTTAGATTTTATATCTCTTAACAAATACTCTCTTTTTCTTGGCGGTGACCTAAACATTGATATCCTCAAAACTTCTAAGGCTAAAAATGATTTCCTGTCCATTCTAGAGTCATATGGGTTTCTAAACATTATAAATGAACCAACACGTGTTACATCAGTGTCAGCAACTCTACTCGACCTGTTCATCACTAATACTGATAAAAGTGTTTCTTCTTGCGGTGCGCTTGCTAGCGACATCAGTGATCACTTGCCCATTTTCGCCTTCATTCATGTAAAAGATTATCCTGCACCTTCAAACGATCCGCCGATTTGTAGACAAGACATAACCCAATCTTCCTTGGCATCTTTTCGAGCCGATGTTCAGTGTCATGACTGGAGCCATGTTCTTTCAAGCACTGATGTAAATGAAATGTACAAAGCCCTTGTATGTCAAATTACAGATCATTACCAAAAGCACTTTCCATCTGTAGTGCGACGAAGGAACAGGAAATCCCGGAAACCGTGGGTAACACGTGATCTGGTCAATAAAATTAACATAAAAAACCATCTTTACTGGAAATTTGTGAAAAGCAAGGACATAAATTTATTAAAAGCGTATAAAACATATAGAAATAGGGTAAATAAAGAGCTCAAAGTTGCCAAGGACGAATACTTTGCTACCTATCTGCATGACGCATCCGGGAACGTCGAACTGTTGTGGAAACGCCTAAATAAGATCATTAAACCAATCAGTCATTCCAACATCACCAGCATAAAAATCAACAATGAAGACATAAGCGGCACTGACCTATCTAATGCGTTCAATGCGCATTTTGTCTCCGTTGGGGAAACTGACTGCGCTAGCACAGCTTACTCTCCCACTGCAGATTGCATCCCTAATATCTCTGGAAGTATGGTATTCTTTCCCACTAATGAAAGTGAAGTGATTTATGTATATAATAACCTCAAAAACTCTAAATCTCGTGATGCAAATGACATGCAAATTGCCCCTATTAAATACATTATTGATATCATCGCTCCAGTGTTGACTAGCATGTATAACTTAGCCTTTGAGCAAAATACATTTCCAGAGCTAATGCAAATAGCCAAGGTGACTGTAATACACAAAGGAGGTGACAAAAATAATAAAATAACTTTCGACCCATTTTAATTCTCCCAGTGTTCTCTAGAGGTTTAGAAAAAATTATGCACATTCGTCTTTATTCATTTTTAGGCAAGCATTCACTCATTTCACCTTGCCAACACGGTTTTCTGAAACAAAAATCCACAGAATCAGCTCTTTTAAAGCAAAAAGAAATCATTATTAACGCTCTAGAGCATAAGAAACTAGTTTTAGGCATATATATAGATTTTTCAAAGGCATTTGATTGCGTGTGTCACAAAACGTTAATAATGAAACTTCAGCATTATGGCATACGGGGAAATTCTAATGCTCTCTTATCATCGTACCTTCAACACCGCTCTCAGTATGTTAGCCATAATAATAAAAATTCCAGCGTCAAAAAACTTACTTCCGGAGTCCCTCAAGGCAGTATTCTCGGTCCCCTCCTATTTGTTCTTTACATAAATGACATCTTTTTCACTATAATCGAGGTGCAATGAATCGGATATGCAGATGATACCTCGCTCTTCATTACCGGAGATAACCCAAACAATTTGATACACACAGCAAATATAGCATTACAGTTTGTTAAGCGTTGGTCCGAAAATAACTTCCTGAGAATTAATGCAAAAAGACTCAAGCAATACTTTTTCGTGCAAGAAACACCACTGTCACTCCCACAGAAAAGCTATTTCTAGCGAATGATGAAATTGATATACGAACGCACGTTAAACCACTTGGGGTCTTTTTCTCAGAAAACCTAACCTGGGATAAGCACATTGAACACGTTTGCTACAAATTAAACAGAATCGCGGGAATATTGAGTAGGAATCGGCATATATTACCTACAAAAGTAAAAAGGATGGTGTACAACGCCTTATTTTTATCTGCACTTAATTATTGTCATCTTGTATGGGCGACCACATCCAAAGAAAACATTCATAAACTAAAAATATGTCAAAAACGCGCAATTCGAGCCATTGCGAATATTTCATACCGTGATCATACGTCCGCATACTTCGCATCCTATCACATACTTCCAATTGAAACCATGTATTCGTTCCGCCTTCTTTGCCAGTACAAGACTGCTGTTCGCACTAATAATCACTATTTTCTTCAGCTATTCAACCTTGACACGCGCACTCATAGTCATAACACCAGACACAATAATTCATGGGTCGAACGTTTCTGCCGCACAACATATGGCAATCAATCTTTATCGTACCACATCGCCGTCCTCTTGAACGCACTTAGTCGCGTTGATGTTGATACAAATACATAATCTGCACGCTCACTTTTCAAAAAATAAGATCATAATGCATCCGCTTTCTGTTAATACCCTCACCATTGTCTCTGGCTTCATTTCTTATCCTCCGCTGCGCTATTGCCCACCTGTCTGATTTTATATCCCTTCCTTTTTTTTATATCGTGCAGCTAACGACATTTTTGCTTACATATTGCTGCAACTACGCCCTGTACCACGTGCATTGTATTATGTCAGCCGCTTACTTTTTGCATCTCACGTATAAAACCCTGACATTGTCGTCCATATGTATATATCTTGTACAATGCTTGTCATTGAGCGTCCTTTGTTTATTTTTCTTGAATTGCTGCTGAACTGTACCCAAGGGGGCCGGGCTTCGTCAAGCTGCGCATGTGCAGCTTTTTTCCGTTGCCCCCTTTCTTCCTCTCGGAGAAAAATATATTTGACTTTGACTTTGACTACCGTTGCTGGATGATATCAGTCATATTAGACCGTATATTACGCAATAAATGTTGAAGGCGAACTCGTTTCCACAACTGCTTTACATATTAGAAAAAAATCTGCTTTTGTATAATTTAATTTATGTGTTCGTAAAAGACTTTGTGATATCGTACTTTTCTCATTTATTCTGAATGAATCGCAAGTCAGAATTACCTACTGTAATGCCGAAACAGAAGGTGTCAAAAAAGCTGCAGCAAAGCACATGTTCCTGACCGCGACGCTAGAGCATGTTGCCGTTTGTCGCAGATGGACGAAGATATCAAAGCTGTTAGGAAACTGACAGAAACAAAAGTGTTGGCAATAAAGAAAGTTCGTCGAACAATTGTTTTCTGCGATAAACTTTTTAAGTGAAAGCACAAAAAATCCTCTTCAGCGTAGGGCGCAAATCTTTCACCCATGTACTTTTCTGGTCCACGTAGAACTCTTGTATGGGCTAGTTGGTACATCAGATTTCCAACAGAAGAAGGCGCAAGAGACGAAGACAAAGGAGGCACACAAAATGACAGGACCGGCGCCACTACCAACTAAATTTTACTCGCATAAAGCCCGCCTTTTTTGTAGGCCAACCGAGCTGTATCACACTTGCAAGCACCCATATAACGCAGACTCATGGAGCCAAAGCGAACAGTACACCACACGCGATTGTCTTGGTGGCTAGAGCGGCACTCTTTTTTTATCACCCCGGTCAAATTGGCTTTCGTCCTTATATCGATACAGAGGATGGGTTGGCTATCTTGGCATCTGCAGTTTTGTCATCTACCCGCAGCCGCGGTGTGCGTAGCGTTTTAGCAAATGCCGTCGAAAAGGCATATGGCAAGATCAATCAAGCTGCCATCCTGAACTCCACTGACATGCTACATCTCCCTCTGAGAGTGCTCAGGTCTGTCGAATCATTTTTGGAAAGCAGAAAAAATGAAATACTCCTCACCGGTGAAACGACAGGATCATTTGTTTCGCTCTGCAGCGTGCCCAGGAATCAGTATTGTCACCGAAGTTATTTATATTGCTTTCAGCTTGCTGGCATGGCGCTTACATGACATCCGTGATACAAAATATCTGCAGTACGCTGGTGACACCATGGTGTGGAGTAGTTACCAAGATCTTCTTACTCAGGAGCCTACTCTTCTGTCAGCCTTGGATGTTACCTCTAATTGCGCATCCTCCATAGGCCTTCAACTTTCCATGCATAAAACTACATACACCTCGGTCGCCAACCGCTAGGGACGCCGTGAACTTGCTGCAAGTCCAATCCGTCTTTGTCTATCAGGCACCCCCTTACAAAAATTTCTTTAGACAGTCTATAGACTGCCCATAGAGTTCTGTCTGTAAAGTCTATAAACTTTCTATAGACAAACCCTAGAGAAAAGTCTATAAGCATTTTGAACCCTTTTGACAGTCTATAGACAATCTATAGATTTATGGCCGTACAGAGAAGACGACGACGAAGTGCATCCTTGTGGAACGCTTTCAGCACGTTTCCAGCTTTTTTTCTGTGATTTTGCGTGTATACTGCGGGGAGGCCGTCCCCCGTCGTACGGCGATGGATCTGAACCCTCCTGGGCATCCGAATAGCCTGGCGGCCTCCTCCTCGAGGTCGTCGAGGAAGTGGTGCCGCGGTCCGAGCGACCCCGACAGAGATGACTCCATCGAGTACCTTAGTGAGGCCAGCAGTGAGGACGGCTTTGAGACTTACCTCAGCCGGAAGACTAAGAGAAGACTTCTAAGGGCCGGATCGTCATCCAGTGAGTCCACTGTAAGAACAAGTGGCCGAACTCCGGCACACATCACCCTCGTGCTTTCTGTGCAGCCAACCGACAACATGAGGCGGCTTAACAGGCAAGTCGTCTCTGTAGAACTCGAGGCCCTCGTGCCTAACGATATCAAAGACGTTCGGTTGAATGCGCGGAAGAACATTGTAGCCGTTGATGTCAACCATGCGGCTGCACTGGAACCACTGCGGGCCATAACTCAGCTCGGCGGTTTATCAGTATGTACTGTTATCCCGCTCGGCGGGAATGAGTCTTCTTACGGCGTAATCTATGATGTCGACGGGGCTGTAACGTTGAGATGATTTGCCCATATTCGTGAGGCCGCCAAATGAAGGCAGTGTAATTCTACTGGTACCGCGTCTGGGCACCGCGCCCCATTGTGTGAAGTTTTTTTCCAAGGCGACAGCCTTCCATCACGCGTGAAGGTGGGCCATATCCGTCATGCCGTGCGGCCATTTATTCCAAAACCCCTGCAATGCCACAAATGTTTGAAACTGGCTCATGTGAGCGGAGTCTGCAACAACACGAGAGTGTGCTCTCGTTGGGCCGGAGCTCACAGCGCTGAGTGCTGTAATGCGCAAGTGTTTAAGTGTTCCAACTGCAATGGGCATCATGATGCCTCATCTAAAAATTCTCCGCACATAAAAAACGAGCGTGCTGTTCTAAAGCAAATGCTTCGGGACAATTCTACGCACCGTGAAGCTGCCGCGCCTGATCGGAAAAGGCGTTCTCGCCGCAAGAAGAACTCAAGAAAGTCTATTGCAAAAAGCAACCACACGGACGTGCCCACGGCACCTTCTCAACCTCCTTCCGTGCCGCCACGTCCAAGTGTGTCCATGCAGCGAAATATCACCAAGGATAATCCGACCTCTCGTGTGCGGCTGCATGGCCATCGCTTCCAGCGTTACGTCCTGCTGAGACTCCTCAGCGCAGGCTCCCATCGCCGAGCTCACCTGTCGTTAGAGAAGGGTTCCCAGAGCAAGATCGCCAAGCCCTCGTGATCCTCAGGACGGTGGTCAACGCCATTCGCCCTCTGACACAGGCCCTTCAATCGTCAACCGCCCGAAGCGTCTTACTGGTGTTGGACTCTATGGCTCCAGCACTACAAGATCTTTAAAACAGAATGGCTGGCCAGCTTCCTACGTTTCGTGAGGAAGTCAGGGGCCTTGCGGTCTTCCAGTGGAACGCAAGAGGCCTAAAGTCACGAATCGCAAGTTTTCGGCAATATGTTTTCAACAACCACTTCCCGATATTAGTCATCTGTGAACCTAACTTATCGCAAGCAATCAGGCTTTCCGGGTACGAGCCTTTCTTTGCCCCGACATGCGGGGAGCGCAGCAAAGTCCTGGTCTACATCCGCACTGACATAACGTACGTTTTCTGCCCAGTTCAACCTCACAATGACAATCAGTACGTGTGCTTCATAGTCAAAAAAGTATCTATAGAGTTCACACTGATTGCGGCGTAAGTCTCCCCCTCCTCTCAATTGGACTGCGAGAGGTTGAATACAATTATGTAGGCAACCCGGGGTCCTTGGATTATTAGCGGGGATTTCAACGCCCACCACCAACTGTGGGAAGTCCTATTGTCAACGCCAGAGGGAGGAATCTGGCCTTATTTGCTTCAGGAAATGAACGTTATGTAATGAATGACGGCAGCCCGACATACCTGCGAGGCAGTTCATACAGCAGTTGCCTAGACCTGACGCTTGTTTCGCGGTCTCTGCGCCGGCGTGTTTAGTGGTTTTGTGATGTGGAGACCCACGGGAGTGACCACATACCCACCAACCTCAAGAGCCCAGGTCTTGGGGCATCCTGCCCAGCTGAACACGCGCACATCGATTGGACGGCATTTAAAGCTCGAGTGTAAGAGACGTGCAAAGAAGCCCTCACTTCCAGTTTGGAGAACATCATAGCAACAGCAATGAAGGCTGCTAGAGGCTTCCTCACGTCAACTAGAATGCGCACCGAATTTGATATCGAATTAGACGACCTACGTGCTATTCGTCGGCGTGCAGAAAGACGTTACAGACGGACCAAATGCTTGAGGGACCTCAGAGAGGCGCGTCGTTTGCAGAGGAAAATCAAGCGACGTATGGACACGCTGGTGGAACAGCGCTGGAAGTCCTTCTGCCAATCTCTGGATGCTCGAAAGCCCGTGTCCCTCATTTGGCGGACAGTGCGGGGGCTGCGAACGCTTCCACAGCAAAGACAGCCTTTATATGCGCTGGCTCTTCATAAAAACCGTCACCAGATTGAAGTTGCAACAGACTTCTGCAGGACAATCGCGGGTGCAGTGACTACCTCGGGTTCCCAGCGTGTTTCTCCTGCATCACGGGATTCAGCGATGGATGTTGTCTTTATTCGTGAGGAACTTGATGCTACCCTTACAGAAAGCAAGCGTTCGTCTGCACCAGGTCCAGACGGCATTATGTATGCTGCGCCTAGCACCTTGTCCACGACGCGCGTAGAGAGCTACTCAGCCTTTACTACGACTCGTGGCAAGACGGAGTTGTTCCTCCCCAGTGGAAATCCAGTCGCATGATACCATTACTGAAACCACGGAAATCCCTGCTCGGCCTGTCATCTTACAGGCCAATAGTTTTGGCTAGTTGTGTGGGAAAAGTCATTGAAAGAATTCTGGCGCGTCTTGAGTGGTACCTTGAGCACTATAACGTGTATCCTACTGCCATGGCGGGTTTCCGACGGGGTCGCTCCTTTGTAGACAACGTCATTGATCTCGTGCCCACAGTACAGCAACAGAAACGACAGAAGCGCATATGCGCGGCACTTTTTCTTGATATCAAACGTGCATACGATAACGTGACACATTAGGCCATCCTTGATGCGCTAGATGCTGTTGGAATTGGTGGACGGATGTATAGGCGGATGCAAAGCTATCTGACCAAAAGGACAGTTTTTATTATGTGTGAAGATGGCTCCACACCCGTGTTTTGCACCTACTGGGGCGTGCCCCAGGGCGGAGTGCTCAGTCCTACTTTGTTTAATCTAACAGTTATAAGACTCCAGGAGTACCTACCTAATACCGTCCATATATCTATGTATGCCGATGACATCTGCATCTGGGCCTCCTCTGTGACGCGTCTCCAGGTGCGAGCAAGACTTCAGAGGGCAGCAACCATAATTTCCTGCTATCTCCGAGAGCAAGGTCTGAGCGTGTCAGCCGAGAAGTGCGCTATAGTGGCATTTACGCGCAAAAGTATGAATCGTTATCCGCTAACTATTGACGGCCATATCATTGCCTATCGCGCATTCCATCGTTTTTTAGGATTGTTATAGATCGAATTTATATGGAACCCGTATTGCAGCATTGTAAAGAAAAAGCTAATCTCTATCACACACCTGCTCAGATTTCTTGGCGGAAAATCATGGGGCTTGTCGATTCTATCAATGCTGCAACTCTACAGAGCACTATTTTTGGGGGTTTTGCGGTATAGTGCCCCAGTGCTTTCAAGCACATGCAAGACGAATTTGCGTGCCCTCCAAACTATACAAGGTCAGGCAGTTCGCACATGCCTGGGTCTCTCTCGCAGTGCATCAACCGTTGCTACCATTGCATTCGTCCAGGACTACCTACTCTCGACATATATAACCCTTGACACCCTGCGGATCCAAATATGGCATCTAACAAGGATTTCCCAGCACCACCTTGTATCAGTGGCTGGTATCAAAGACCACACGCAGCGTTTTCAAAGGTTATAGCAGCCCACCAGTCGTCCATCCCAACACAGTTCACCCCGGCAGCAGGGCCTTCCTCTTCGCTGTTGTGTTTGCGGGAGCCATGCCTGCGCCTTACAATTCCGGGCATAACGACATTTTTCGGCATGTTTTATTTATTCATTGTCGTTGCAAAAATACCTACAAACGCTTTGTACATGATAAATCTGATTGTGTATTTTATTCATTTGCATGATACCCACCTTGTCATGATCTTATTATTGTTCGCAGTATCACTCGTGGCCTAGTTATCTAGGAGTCCGCTTCGGCTGCGGGAGGTGGTTGGTTCGAAACCCACCGCCGGACACCCACCGGTAAAAATGGGTGCAAGGCACCCCCGGCCCGGCGCCCGGCTTCTTCAGGGGTGTGTGCTTGGAGGAGGCTCCGCAAACCCCGCTGCGCCCTTTCGGGGGCAAACTCAGCCTGCAAAAGTGGTTCGTGTTTCACTCCCAAGTGAAGAGTTCGACTCAAAGCTCGTACGCTCTATCCAGCGTCAAGTCCCCGTTTTCCGCGCTGTAATTTTTCGAATATGTATCACCAGCTCGCCCGCCTTGCTATCGTATTCAACACTAAGGTCCTTCGTAAGAAGCGATTCAGAGTTTCACTACTGTCATGGGCTAGTTTGGTTTCTGGGCTGTCCGACTTTGTGAGAAAAAGAAAAATCTTGATGTGTTGCTGCTTGAGAACTTGAAAATCAAGTATAACTGCCCATACAGCATTGGCCAAAGGGATCTGCACGAGTGGTTAGAGTAAGCGCATCCATTATTGCAGTCAGCACTGTTTTCAAACGACAAAATAAAATTAAATTATAAAATTTGTTTCTTTTGCTTCCACTTCAGCCTTACTTCTTAGAGGCAGTTTATTTGCAGATTTATTTGTCTACTTTTATCTAATTGCACGTGTCACAAAAGGAACTATAGTGTATGAATAACTTTTTTGCAGCGTTTAAGACATATCTCGACGAGGGAAGAGGATTCTGCTTACGAGTTGCGTTACGAATCACATTCGAGATGAATTACCATCGGAGGCAATTGGGATAAATTAAAAAAAAAGATGAGAAGGCTTGCGAACTCTCTTGATTTCACAACGATAGGTGGGATGCAATACAACACGGATCCTTTTTTTTCGGTCTGGTTCTACATATTACCGATGCTCGGAATTGTACATATTTCAACGTAGTCTTTCGTTTATAGGTAACCAGTACTATACAGGCTCCTTACAGCTGATGCTACAGGGCGGATAAGCTGGAGCATCAGCCGACCAAATCACATTCTGGCAACAGTGATGTTTTTTGAGCTGCCTATGCTTTAATCCAGGAAATATTAATGAAATCGGCAAGCAAATGCAAGCAACTCAATATCGCGTAGCAACGCATTCCTCGTCCCCACCCTGGCCTAGAGATCAGGTAAGCTCAGAACGTGAGAAACATTTCAACAAACAGTCCCTACTCCCGTTAAGCACCATCAATAGAGGCTTTTAGCCTACCGGAAGGGTATATCGGCTTACCGGAAGCCAGCTGCACACGCTCATTTGCCCCGCCTGGCCCCTCCCATGGCACTGCTCGTGTGCAGTAGGCGCCGGGTAAACCGGTGTACGCCTACGATAATACATCTTAGGCATGCTAAAATACTCTAATATCGACTCTATTCCGACCGCTCCTGCTCAAACTGCTTCTCCACGTACGTAAGCCTGGAGCATTGCCGTCTGCACTGGCCGGTGCCCTAAGAAACATCACTCCTTTCTGATCCCTCTAACACACCTTTGAGTGCCACGTTAGTGAACACGTAACTGGCTCATTATTAGACTTGGGGTTCTGTGCCGTTGACGTTTTAAACACTTAAGTGATTCACAAACTGACGTCTGTGTATGCGAGGTAGAGTCTGTCATGGAAGAAGTCTGAAGAAGGAAAATCACGCTTTGAAAGCGTCAAGGTGCGCGCAACGTCTGAGTGCCACTGATTCATCGGAGCTCAGCATCTTCTCAAAAGCAGTGGCATATTTTATTTATTCCCGCCGCAGTACTGCTACAACCGCGAGGCGCTACTGGTCGCTGAAGCTACGGGTACCATAGAAAGCTCAAAATACACAATGGACAGAGATGAATCCGCGAGCCTTTATTTTTTTTTTCGGGGGTAGAGCTCACGTACGCAGTCATCCTAAACCTTACCGAAGGCAGAAGACGCAAATATCCCCAGCCACATTCTCTGCTAAAACAATATGAAGCGACATGTTGGAGAAGACTCGAAGCAGGAGCCTTACACAACCTTCAAATTCTACATAAGATATATCCGGAGCAGTATAGGGATACATGTCCGTTGTGCGGGGCAACCCGACGCTGTATCATATCACATGGGAATGCATACACAATGTAGCTTTCCGAGGTAACAAAGAGCCAAATGCGGAGCAGTGGGAGGACCGGCTAACCAGCAGCCAGCTCAAGGTCCAAAGAGACCTAGTGAGCCACGCATGCCGGATGGCCAGGGACAGTGGTGCCTTGTACTAGGGGCGCCAACCACGCTCAGCCTGGAAGACATCGGCAATCTTCGGGCAAGCAGCAAGATTCCTTTATTAGAGCAGTAAAGTTTATTCACTCCCTCACTCGCTCATTCACTCAAGGAGGGGGGTAATAACCCACTTAATGTCATTTTTGCTAGCATTGCTTAGGACATCAAAAAAACTGAACGGGCTTTGCCACTGCCTATATTACCGGAACCCGCCGTGGCTCTGATTTATTGATCTGCGGGCTGGCGGACACGTGTGGTACACAAGCAACGCCTGTGTGTTTGGCCAGGACACTCGGCTTCCCTGCCGGCTGCATACGGAGCGATATCCTAAGCTAACAGTGTTTCTCTCCCCCATCCAAATGCATAACGTAAAGTGTGTCATATTTAGGGCGAGCACGAGAACATGAACGGCCTGGGTGGGTGTGCGGCTATCAGGTACTACTGACAGGTAAGTAGCGTCAAATTTACCGCATTAGCATAAAAGGCAGTAGCATGCCTACAGTCTTTCTGAAAATTTTCTGGAACGTGTGCCAGCCTCAAAGCACGGCAAAGCAGTCGTATAGGTCGCCTTTGATTACTTACATTAGAAATAAACGCGAAAATCAGTACAGAGATTGGTGAAATATGCATTAGAGCTAAGTAATCCCGCAAACCTGAAGCTAACGTTGAAGAACTCGCATAATGGCTTGTAGCAGCGTCTATTGCATGACTCCTCCGAATCAATAAAATCAGGAACTTAGGCGGAGAAATTTCCGACAGGCCACTAGTAGTAAGGGTAATCTCATCTCTGTATGCGCATAACTACTGCATGATTCTACCATCTGAAATAACATCACTGAGGGGCTTAGTTTAGTGCTTGAGGGAATCATGCCTGGCGAGCCAGAATCACAACAGCAAATAAATGCGGACTTGCCAAATTAAAAAGCGCAAAAAAAGTTGACGTTTTTCCGCTGTCATAAGCAACCAGGGATCCGGAGAGAACCTAATACGCCACCTTCTTTCTTTTTGCTAATTCTACAAGTGTTCAGTTATCAGTCAGCAGGCATGGCTGCAGCGCACACGATGGCATGCGAATCAATCTCTTTTGTTTCGCGATTCAGTCCTTTCTCGGAGCTCTGCTTGCGTTTAAACCATGTTCAAGAGCTGGGTGCCGTATCAACTACAGCTTACTACGACAGTGTCATCCATGGATCAGCACAGCCTTTTGTTAACACCGACCGCTTGTTTGTCCACATCGGGGACGTCGTCTCCCGTTGCACATCCATCAACTATTATGGGGCATCCACAATCGGCGATAGGGAGCAAGTTTTCCTCCTGGGCGACACCGAAGAAGGCGTTTCAATGGCCGCTTCCGGCTCTTGGGGCTCTTGTTTCTCGGCCCTCGGGCCAGGCTGGCTGTAGCGTTGTGCGTGAATTAAAACAAAAGAAGCAGCCGATTATGTTGCCACGGTGCTATGCAGTATACCATTTACCGATACTGGTCAACAACAGACTGCGCACTTATCTTCTGTTCGCTCAATGACTGCGCTCTTACTACGAAGCTTAGTCAGAGCCATACGCCGGCTCGCCGATTACTCGCGGAAGCGCGATGAGGCAGGCACAAAGCGTGCTCTGCCTACTGCCGCCGCGCCGTACCGTTCGTCTACCGCCGACGGCGCTCACCTGCTCTGCAGCCGCCGAGTTGTAGTTTGAGCTCAAGCATGGCCACGATTCTGGTTCATCCCACGGCCGCCCTCGATCACGCGCGCGCGGTCCCCCCCCCCCCCCCCCCCCCCCCCCCCGCGCGCGCCGGTCCAGGTGGGCCGTGTTCATCCGCTCCTAGTTCACAACGCCGCCACCACGGGCCGCATGAAGTTGAGCTCCTCCTCCTTCTCTTACATTCTTCCTCCCGGTTTGAGAGAGAGACGCTAGTAAGCTTCGCCCATTGTCCGCTTTGTGTGTCCTCCCCTTAAGCCAAGCTCCTCGGGAGGGGGGCACCCTTCGCGTTTCTGTTTTTTTTTTTCCACCCAGCGTGTTCGAAACGGGCTGACTGTGCGGCTCCCCTAGTCTGTTCCTTTACTGCGGTGCAAGAAAAGAAAGAAGTCAGGTTGGGGTTGAAGCGGTGTACACGCCCCGTCTTTGTCCGACTTTGAGGGGCCATTTGTCAAAAACTACTGGCGGTATATATGCACATCACACAAGATATGGCTAAACGTTCCAGAATTGTGCCAAGGCCTAGCTATCACTAAGTGAGTCCAGAGCATAATGCGTGGAATAGAACTTTTTTAGCGCTGCACCCAACTTCTCCCCGTGGGACGGTCTGTGTCTTCATGGTAAATGGTGTTTTGCTGTACAGAAAATCTGATGACTGGTGACAGAACAGAACTAGCGGCCGTATAAGCATCAGTAAGAACCTTGTGTTGCGCATTTGTTTACACGTCAGTGTTTTTATTTTTTCGAAAGAGGTTGCAGTTATAACCTGACTCACCATAATTGTCAAGTTTTTTCGCAACGGGGAAAAAAATTACGGACAACAATTAAGTCTACTGACGAGCTGTGAAGGAGAAAGCTTGCAGCGTGGTGTTCGGCTGCGGCGATGGCGTGCTGCTCTAATGCAATGGCCAGCCAAGCTGATCAGTTCACGCCGCCCGAATGGAAGTTGATGAAGGCGACGATACCCAAACCCAGCTCGAGCCCCTGTGCTTCCTTTTTTCGAGTTGAGTTGAGTTGTCGACAGAAGGACGAAAGGAAAAGCACGGGCTTGCTTACTGGCTCAATGCGGAGCCACGCCCAGCTGCCTGCGTGCTGATAGTAGGAGGTGAAAGATGGGAGTAAAGAGACAGAAGAAAAGCGCGCGCAATAGCCCGTAGGCCACGGGCCAATCCCGGAGGCAGTGCAATACCGGGCTGACCTGTGCCAGAGTGCGTTACGCCAAGCACTCCGCCATACTTTCAAAAATATGCGTAAGACCCAAGCCTCAAGGGCCCATATGAGATATTAAGCCAGGTATGTGAATGGCATCCCCCTTCGAAAGCGGACCGGGGATTGAGCCACACCCGAATACTCGATCCTGTGCTTCCTTGCTATCGCTCCCCTTTATATTTCTCCTCGATATCATTTCCCTTTCTCCTCCGCCGGCTGCAGCTCGGGTGGTTAAGATATTAGATAGCAATTGCCACGGCCGGCAACATTATTTTCCTTCACTTTTGATGCGAAAGCTTCACTATGCTACCTCGTAACGATTTCGCGGTGCTTACGGTTTTGACCTTCAAGTGGGCCAGAGGTCAGTCCTCTCACGGCGTGGTTCGAGCGTCCACCGATATATGTGAGACAGTTACTGCGCCATTTCCTTTCCTCAAAAGCAATTTTAGAAACTAACCTTGAAAGTAAAAATTGAAAATTAATTTTTTGAGAAAGGAAATGGCGCAGTATCTGTCTTTCATATCGGCTGACACCTGAACCGCGCCGTAAAGGAAAAATGGAGGGAGTGAAAAAAAAAGAAGAAAAAGGTGCCGTAGTGGAGGGTTCTGGAATAATTTAGACCACCTGGGGATGTTTAGCGTGCACTGACATCGCGCCCTATCCACTGAGCCAATGCGGCGGGTTCCCTTCGTGGGTGCGGAACCCACTTCGGAAAGTATTTTATTTACGAAACTTAATTTTTCTTTTTCTGATTAGGTCACGTGGTTTTTCCAAACCTCTGGGGAGGACAACGCCTGATTTTCCTCCTTATGAGCTGCTATGCTTTCGCAAAAATGAAAATATGCTGCCTTCTACTTACGAACGGCGCTGATCATTTTACCTAGGCTGCTTGCACACAACATGTGTTTCCTGCATTTATACACAAGTATGGTGACAGGTTGCTCAGCGTAAAAATTATTGAATAATACCATTTAAACGTGTAACCATTTTCGGGATGCGCTTGTATACGAATTGTACCTGCATCCACGTGACTTTCTGGCGCCCTAGTTCACTGCCTTTTTCTGCATGTGTGTGTGTGTGTGTTGGGCTCAGTGTGTGGGTGTGCGCGCGCGCGCCACGGTAGAGTCCATTGCATGCAGTGGCGCAAAAACGCGGAGCTCCCACTTGGCTTGTCGCAAGTTTGGCTTGGTTAGGAGGGCGAGGGCCGGCTCAGGATGTGAAGCTTTTAAGTTCCATGGCTGATCACCGGCCTGTCTTATGACGTAGGGATAATGTAAACAGGAAATTTGAGAATGTAACATGCAACTAGATCCCTCGGATTTTTTTTTCATCACATTACTCCGCATGAACATGTCCAGATATCGAGAACCACACGCTCGAGACAACACAGGCTTTTTGCGCGCGTGGTTTTCTCCCACCGGCCTTGAGGAAACGCGCGCGCCCATTTTCATACGACAGTAATTCATGTCCCCATAAAAAAAAGACATGCTATGCTTGATGAATCGTTTATCTTCAAGACAGTCACGTTTCCATGCCCGCCCCCCAAGTCGCCACGTGCTCGTCGGCCATGGCGGCCTCGTCGACGGCGACGTGCGCAAGCAGTCATATCGGAAAAGAGCGGGCTTTCTGAGCACCTATTCGCTCGCGTCAGCCGCCGCCTCATCAACCGTCGTCGGACGACGTGCGAAAATTATCTGGTAGGTCCACTTTGGTGGCGGCGCTCACCATCGGGTTAAAATCGCCGGCCTCACGCCGTAAAAACGCCTCATGCATCCCGGCATTAAACGCTGTGGCTGAGCGGGATTAAGATACTAGATTACGATACCTGGTGACATGACGAAGCGCCGTCACATGTCCGAGATGGGAGGTGCACTAGCGGGTGGCTGTTGGCTGGTTATACGGTCGAGTGCTCATTGCTCGCCGGGCTAAATGTTACGTCATGAGACCATGCGAAATAGCCTGAAATTTCGAATACAAAATATGCAGAGGACACCAAGCCGCAGAAAAGACCTGTTAATGCTATAGCATCATACCATCAAGGCGGAGCTAAGTGTTCCCCAAATTTCTTAATTTCAGCGCGATTTCTTTTCTTTGTTCAAAAGTACTGCTCATAGTGCTGCCGCAATGAGGAGTTGTGTAGTCAAGTCATCAATGTTGTACTTTGCGATCGTTATGGAGCGCTTGGATTTTGATGTAGGCGAAATGCTAGTGGTCCGTGTACGGTTCGATTTCAGTGCATGTTAAAGAACCTCAGCTGGTCGAAATTTCCGGAGTCTTTCACTACGGCGTTCCTCATAGCCTGAGTCGCTTTGGGACGATAAACCATAAACCAAAACGCATGGAAATATTATACGGCTTATGGAAAAGCGTGATGAAAGAGATTCCACAATTATTTTTGGGTGTGACATAACTATGAGGGATCGGAAAGCAAGCATTGCTTTTTCACGTTGTAAGAACTCGCTCAGCGGCCGCTGGAGCTGTGATGCGCCAAACATACCTTTTCACGTATTTGAAAGCACTGCCTGACAAATGTTTCAAAGACGATTAGAGATCATATAACGGCAGCAATGCGTCCCACCCGGTCCTCTTCGTTCCTTCTGTTGTTTTTCGTAACTGATCTAAATTGGGATCCAAGTGGAGACACATCACTTATGTTAAAGCTGAAATTTACTAACGTACCCTGACGCCCGGATCTACATGACGTTACTCACCAGCATGGTGACGTGACTCGATTACGACCGACGCTGAATACCCCCGGGAATTCGCTCCCCTCGCCGTCAACTGTGAATGCTGAGGCGGCCGCAGATAGAGCATGCCATCGCAAATGAGAATCTCCAAAAGGAGGCCATATTAGGTTCAGGAGTGCAGTTGAAAATAGCGAAAATTAAATGTAGCAATGCGTACATTCAGTTTAACTTCTTCAGCCTACCGAATTTCCTAACCTGTTGAGTGTTTTGCTCAATTCTTTGTTCCTGTCCTTTTGTGCAAGTTGCAAAAAAAAAATAACGGTGGTTTACCTTTAGTTAAACCTGGAGTGACGCGATAGCTACAGCTGCCCGAGTGGAACTTGGTCACGTGACCAAACACGTGACCAACAACGTGATCAGCCGCACCACGTGACCAACCACGTGACAGGGTGGCGGCGCATCTACAGGGTGTCAACGCAGCCACAGGGTGGCGGTGCTGCCACCACCACGGCACCGCCACGTTGAAGGCTCGAAATGCTGCCGTAATAATCGCTACAAAAACTCGTACAAAAAATCAAAGCGGCAGTTTACTTGACATGACAGAATACATTTATTATCGCATCACATCATGGCGCAGAAAAAGTCTAAGCGATACATTTCGACAGTTTGCTAGAAATACACAATGCACTTATGCACAGAACCAGCTTGAGAAAGTGTCGGTAGTAAATATTAAGTATGGCAAAACTTTACACTTTCTACATAGACGTGTACCACTTGCAACCGCCACACATCACTAGACTGGTTGTGAGGAAAGGAGAAGTGAAACATTCGCGCTACAATGAGGTCAGCCACATGAACCGCGCCGTTTCGCAGGGAACATAGGCAGCCAGAGGTGCACTGCGAAGGCATTTCAAGCGTGCACTGCAGTAATTATAAAACACAATTGGCCTAATCTTGATGAAACCCAAAAAACACAAAACAACACAGCGTGGCGCGATACAAAAAATATAAACATATCATACATGAATACAGATACAGCGTGTAAATATTGCACATCAAGGAAGATTATCACAAATATGGTGAAGAACGAAGAACATTTACTACACATATAAGTCGCCACAAGCACAAACAAAGCATTTCACTCTCGTTTAGTCGTACCAGCGAGAATGCAAGTTTTAGCATTGAGTGAAGAGACATAGTAAACCGTTCAAGCTGCAAGTGTGCACATACTGTACTACAAACATTTTTGATGAATATTTCATTAAAAAAGTAAGAAATAATAAAAACTGAGGCATACAGACTTGTGGAACATCGCGAGCAGGCAATTGCTAATTGCAGGCAATTTTTGCTAATAGAAGTCAAGTCGACTGCTGAAAACATCGTTTTTCTCTTTCTTTGCGAAGCATTTCACGCAGTTTGGGAACTGATTTTACTTTCGTTGAAATGCCAGCAGCTTTCAATTCGGTCCGCAGTTCAACCGCGTCCATATCCTCGATGCAAGCGGGAGGTGTATCCTCGCGCTCCATTTCAGGAGCGCTTCGAGCCCTATTTGTGCGACTCTCTTCAATCATACCCTCAACCCAGTATGAACGATCGTGTTTTTGGTACGCTCGATTTGTTGTTACGTGCGCGCTATTCTCAAGGCGTTTTGCCAGCTTCAGCGCATCGGCGGCCGCATTCCATTTATTGGATCTTGCATGATGCAAATGCTTCAGAATATCATTCTTTTTCTCAATGCCTTCGCTCGAAAACCACCCCAAACACTTGAATTCTTTATGCTTATTTGAGGCATGACAGACAAGAATATGCATATATGGCGTCATTCTTTCAGCCCCGTAACCCTTATGCCCTCGTTCTCCAAGTTCTAAGTACGTTTTATGGAATTTCGCTATTTCTTGCTCGATGCTTTCGCCGGTCGTGTTATGTTCAAAATGATCAAAAATGCGACTAAGCATTTTCTAAAGTGAGATGATTTTTTTTTTCTGTTTCAGGGCTGAGTTTTCCAGTGAGCCTCTCTGGCAGCATTTCGAGCAGGCGCTCGCAGGAGTCTCCTTGAATACAGGTGAAATTTTTTCCTTTTCTTTTGTCCTGCCACAGTTCAAATTTTACACCACAGCTATTAATTGCCTGCACAATTGCTTCCACGTGAGTGCTCTTGGTGTTTAAGTTCGTAACTTTATCGCGGTTGTCTTTGTCCATTGCTTCGACAATCAATCCATCAACCAGGCGATTAACGACTCTAGTGCGCATGTGTAAAATGTCTGGAACCACAAATTCAGGTTCAATGTTGAATAGGGGAACGACTTTCATTTCGAATTCTTCAACAATGCCGTCCTCCCTCATGTTTTTTAGAGTGCGCAGAAGAGGCGGCTTATTACACTCCTCTGTGTTGGCCCCAGCTCTGCTTCGTTCCTTTAAATTAATACGACAGAAAGGACATGGGTGCCTAGAAGACGCTGACTGCAATCCTTGAACCATGAGCAAGAATTTTAGATCTGAGTCCAGACAGACTATGACGGGAACTTCCTGTCCTTCCAAGCTGACACTGCCCCTTTTCACAACACTGTTAACTTCGTCTATCAAATCCTTCAAACTTTCTCTAATCTGAAAATAGTTTTCAGAGACTTCGACGACTGCGAGCAGGCGATGTAAGGTATGGCTCTGCAGCCTCCGGCTGCTGTCAATCAGGAGAAAAGATAGAGTTGTCCAGCTTGTTCGTGTGCTGACTACACAGCCATCTCCTTCTATTTTGACCAAAATTGGCTGCGACCTGAGCTGTTCTCCTGTCATACCTCTATTCACTGCGTACTCCGCAACGGCAGTTTAAGTTCTTGCACAAAAGACACCTGAGCGCCAGCTGCTTCTCCTAGGGTTTTAAACACAGCAGTGCTTTCGTCTAGTTTTTGCCTGTATGAATTGATGACACGGAGCGAGGGTAAATTAGGGACAGCTGAAGACATTTTTTCCCAAAAAACATTGCTTACAAAGTGGTTGTCTAAGAGCGCGGTGATTGCACGGACGCTTTTCTTCTCGGGGGAAGAAAGATCCTGATAGTCAGTTTTACCATTACTGCGGTATTCTTTTTTGATTCCTCGCTCCACGGAGATTCCGTCAATGTCAGAAAAAGTAATTTTGTGCAGTAGCCCTCGAAGGTCTTCTACAACCAACTGGCATAAGTCCAAGCCATAGCTTTCCAAAATTTCTTCTAGCCCTTGAACTATCACGCTGCCTACAGAATGCAGCTTTCTTCTATCGGTGCTTTTCGAACCTTCCCCGACCCTTTTTCCGCAGTTGTTGAGCAAGCGGCAGTTTTTTGCCTGTGATGACAGGCTTTTGTTTTCTTTTTGCAGCTGAAGGCATTTTGCCTCAAAATCCTGAATGGACTTACGCAGTTAAGAAAGAGACCGTTCTGATACACCCTCCATTCGCTTCACTTCTTCTTGTAAAGCTTGAATAATGATGTCCTTGATACTGTTATTTGAATTTTGAACAGAACTTTCCTTATCGAAGGGAATTTTTACATGGCGCTCTTTTTTAAGGAACCCCTCTTTTGCTCGGCCATTAATTTTTCTGTACTGAGTATCTACCGAGGAGCAGAGGCTTCTAAATATTGTCTCTACTGCAACCTTTAAACTCTCTGGGATGGACATGCCAAGTGGAATAAAAGATGGTATTGTCTCAAAATAAGATTTCTCCAAAACCGTTTTGTTGCTAAAGATTTCCAGAACTGTCTTATTTGTCAATGTAAATGAAATTGCACGTTCAGAAATCTCTAAGCGCAAAGCTCACGAACTCATTTTTAAGAAATTCTAAACAGCACAAATTGAAATGCAAGAATCAATACTATGTCGAAAAAAAAAAACAATGTTCCAAAACGTTTGCTGGCAACATATATGTGAAAGGCGGAAGGCTCACTATTTCTGTGGGTTAGGTTCTGCATGCAACAACCTTAGACACAAGGAACATTTGCAGACTTTCCACAGGATAGGCGTTTGGAAAGAGCTTGCAAGCTTTCTGTCGTGTCACAGCAGCCTTCACACGCATTGGGAACTCAATTGCCACTACACTGCCAAGTTTCGTTTCTCGAGTATGCCACCCAAAGGGAAGATTCAGCTTTGAAAAGTCTGACTCATTGCAAACAATCCAACCCCTTTCGAGCGGCCTTCCTTTCCTACTCAAAACCCATCTAAAGATGTCCAGGTCTATGTTCACCTTGACAAGCCCGCTGGATCGACGGCTGTTGCAAAGTTTCTTTTGCACAGCGTAAATTAATTCCTCAGCAGCAGCTTCCAGTCGTTGTGGCGATGGCTTGCTTGGGTGCTTAAATTCCCGGAGACAGGCGCCGTTCAGATTTTTTCTTGGTTCAACGGAGCAATGCCACTTGGAATATCCTTTCCATTTTATAAGGTATCCCTTGCTCTGTAAAAAAAAGATGGCATGGTGAAACATTTAGCGCAAGAAAACTCACACACGCCGAGGAACGACAAAACGAAGCACAAGTGAACCAAAGAAAAGACAAAGGAAAGATATTGTATCAGATAGCAGCTTATCAGCCCGAGAACGGCGGGCCGCATCTTTTCCTCCCTCGTTCCCCTTCCCCTCTTTCGTTTCGTGGCCTTTAAAAAGGAGAGGAATAAACTGCCGAGGGGCTTTTTTCTTCGTCGGCACAGCACCTTGCTGCAATGTGTGCCTATTCCCTTTAGACGTACGATACATGGTGTCAGGAGTGCCAAAGCCCCGCCGATATGAATATTGTCAAGCCTCCAGAGCCGCTACAGTTCTCCGGAAACCTACGAAGAAACTGGGACACGTTCAAGCAAAAACTGGAGCTTTTCTTCACGGCTACGCCCACTACACCGCCCAGATCGGAAGCCGCCAAGACGGCAATCCTTCTCAGCGCCGCGGGTGAAGAGGCTCTCGACGTCTATAACAACTTTTCCTTCGAAGCAGGTGAGAGCAAGGAAGACTACCAGACAGTGCTGCGCAAGTTTGAGGCGTACTGTGTGGATGAAGGAAACGAAGTTTACGAAAGACACGTTTTTCGCCTCCGCGTGCAGGATGAAGGAGAGCCTTTTGAGCAATATCTGCGGCAGTTAAAGAAACAGGCGAAGCTATGCAATTTCGGCACGCTCGAAGAATCTATGATAAGAGATCAGGTTGTTTTCGGCACTAACAATCCGAAGATAAGGGAGAAAATGCTACGAGAAAAGGACCTAACCTTACAGAAGGCGGAGCAGATGTGCAAGGCGGCCGAGGGCTCGGCGCGGCAAAATGCTGCTTGGTCGAATGACACCCTACAAGTAGACTACGCCCACAAACGGGAGCATGACCGGAAACCTTTTCGATGTCGACAATGCAACAGGGCTCATGCGCAAGGAGACTGCCCGGCGTATGGAAAGATATGTTATGCTTGCAAGAAGCCGAATTATTTTGCGGTATGCTGCAGGCGCCGCCAGAGCAGACAGGTAGATGAAGTAAAAGAAGATAAGATGGAGGACGGGTTCGATATTTTAGATATCGGAGTGTGCGGAATCAGCGACGGGGCCGGTGCAGACTGGACGGTCAGCGGAAACATACGCGGCAAAGAAATTAGATTCAAAGTTGACACAGGCTCACAAGCAAACATAGTTCCTGTAACTCTTTACCGTCGTTTGAAAAACACCGCGAGCCTCCAGAAAAGCACTGCAGTGCTGAAGGCGTACAACGGCAGTGCTATCAAGCATGTCGGAGTGGATAGAGAGATCCTTGTTCTCAACGGTGTGGCACACGTTGTGACCTTCTTTGTGGTCAAGAAGGGTCGGCAGGCCATACTAGGGCTGCAGACATGTCAGCAGTTTGGGCTAGTGCCGAAAGCTGTGGATTCGGTGGAATGGAATGAGACAGCACCGGAGAAAGCCTTTCCAGACTTGTTCCAGGGTACGGGGTGTGTTGGGCGGCAGTACCGGATGGTCCTGCGGGCGGATGCTGTCCCAGTAGTGCATCCAGCACGAAGAGTACCTTTGGCCCTCCGGGACCCTCTTCGACAAGAACTGGAGCGCATGGAAAAGGCTGCCATTATCAAAAAGGTGGATGAGCCCACAGAATGGGTAAGCCCTTTGGTGATAGCGCGTAAGAAAGATGGAGCGCTTCGTGTCTGCATGGATCTAAGGGAAATCAACAAGAACATCAAACGCGAGCACTATCCAATGCCAACAAAGGAAGAGATTGAGGCAGAGCTGTTGGGTGCAAAGTTTTTTTCCCGGCTAGACACAAATTCAGGTTTCCATCAAATCCCATTAGACGAAGCTACATCGCGGGTGTGTACTTTTGCGACACCATTTGGGCGTTACCGATTTTTGCGTCTTCCTTTTGGAATTTCATCAGCGAGCGAAGTTTTCCAGAAAACGATAACTGAGATCTTCGAGGGACTGGAAGGCGTCCGCATATACATTGATGATATTCTAGTGTGGGGTGACAGTGAGAAGCAGCATAACGAGCGCCTCCATGCCGTGCTAACGCGGGCAGCACAGGCGGGCTTGATGTTTAACAGGCAGAAATGCGTGTTTGGGTTGAAAGAAATTGCGTTCTTGGGAGACGTAATAGGTGAGCAAGGCGTTCGTCCCGGTCGCAACTTAGTTGAAAGCGTCCTTTCGCTGCCGGCGCCGCAAGATAGGCATTCAGTGCGCAGAATGATGGGCGTTGTTAACTACTTTCGCAAGTACGTCCCGTCACTGAGTGATAAGACAGTCTTACTGCGGACACTCTTAAAAGAAAACGTCTTGTTTGAATGGACGGCGGCGCATCAGCGTGAATGGAGAGAAATTTGCGACGCACTGACAAACCCTCCATTACTCGCGCTTTTTGATGAAGCAAAGGAAACCAAGATCACTGCGGACGCTTCGGGGACTGGTTTGGGCGCTGCACTACTGCAGCGATATGGCAGTGACTGGCGACCAGTGTCGTACGCATCAAGGACCCTAACAGATAGCGAAACCCGCTATTCGCAAATTGAAAAGGAAACGCTTGCGGTAGTGTTCGCATGCGAAAAGTTCCATCATTTTGTTTATGGCCGCAGGGTAATAATAATAATAATAATTGGTTTTTTTGGGGGGGAAAGGAAATGGCGCAGTATCTGTCTCATATATCGTTGGACACCTGAACCGCGCCGTAAGGGAAGGTATAAAGGAGGGAGTGAAAGAAGAAAGGAAGGCCCTTGCTTGCAATTTCCCAAAAGAACATTGCAGACATGCCTCCGCGATTGCAGCGTTTTTTTATTAGGCTGCTACAATATGATTATATGTTGCAGTTCGTTCCTGGCAAAGACTTGCTGCTGGCGGACATGTTGTCACGTGCACCGGTGCCAACGCAGGCGTCGAGTGCTTCATCGGAAGCAGACTGCGACATCCATGCCGTACAGGTCGTCTCCAGCGTCGTAAGCACGCCAATGAAAGAGCGTCTGGAAAAGGAAATCAGGGTCTGATCCGGAGTTCCCGGGTTCGAACCCGACCGCGGCGGCTGCGTTTTTATGGAGGAAAAACGCTAAGGCGCCCGTGTGCTGTGCGATGTCAGTGCACGTTAAAGATCCCCAGGTGGTCGAAATTATTCCGGAGCCCTCCACTACGGCACCTCTTCTTCCTTTCTTCTTTCACTCCCTCCTTTATCCCTTCCCTTACGGCGCGGTTCAGGTGTCCAACGATATATGAGACAGATACTGCGCCATTTCCTTTCCACCAAAAACCAATTATTATTATTATTATGACCCGTACTTAAGCGAGGTGAGACAGCGAATTTCACAAGGGGCTGCCATCGGCGGTGAACTGAAGCCGTTTGCCAGAGAGCTGTCTGTGGTAGAAGGAATACTGCTCAAGGGCTCTAAAGTTGTCATACCTAAATCTATGAGAGCAGAAATTCTTCAGAGGATTCACGAGGGGCACCTTGGACTAAATAAATGCAAAGCCAGAGCGCGGAGATTGGTATTCTCGCCTGCGCTCAACAGTGCCATTGACGAGTTCGTGCGAGTGTGCAGTACTTGCCAAAAGTATGCGTACAACCAGCAGAGGGAATCCTTGCTCATGCAGCCCACCCCGGATAGGCCATGGTACCGCGTAGGAATTGACCTCTGCCAGTTTGGGGGAGCCGCTTATGTCGTAGTGTACGATGCCCACTCAAATTTCCCTGAAGTAGAGAAGCTAAGAGGCACAGCGGCAAAAGAGGTCATAGCCAAGATATCGGCCATTTTCTCACGGTACGGCATCCCGGTGCAAGTGTGGACTGACAACGGGCCCCAGTTTTCATCGCGAGAATTTCGTTTGTTTGCGCAGAAGTACGACTTCCAGCACATCACATCGAGTCCAGAATTCCCAAGGTCAAATGGGCTTGCGGAAAAGGGGGTTCAGATAATTAAGCGCATCCTTAAGAAGACGAATGAGTCACGCGGTGACTTTTGGTTGGGTCTCTTAGCCTATCGTTCTTCTCCCTTAGAAGATGGCCGCTCTCCGGGCGAACTGCTGCAAGGCCGACGCCTCCGCACTTCCCTGCCTGAATACAACGAGGATTCCAGTGTCCCAGTGCGAAAGCATTGCCAATCTTCGAGGGGAAAGGTACTGCCACCTCTCAAAGAGGGCAGTTCAGTTCGTGTGCACGGCGACAACTGGTCACGCACAGCAACAGTAATCGAGAAAGCAGCACCGAGGTCGTACGTGGTGAAGACTGAGAACCAGCGGCTCTTGAGGCGAAACAGGCAACACTTGCTGCACATTCCCGGAGGCGATGAAAGTATGCACAGAGATCAGGACGTCGACAGCCTGGGAAAACAGTGTCTCAGCGACAAAGACCAGGATATCGACCGCCCGGGAGGACACGCACATACAGACCGACAAAACATGGTGCATCCGACGCACGCGGCTCAGGAGACAGGCCGGGACGTCGACATCTCGCAAGAACAATCTCCACGGCACAGACAGAACATCGAAGATCCAAAAGCAGCTACGCATGAAAACGATCTCACCTCGTCAGGTCCGCGGAAATCAACCAGGCAACGTGCGGAACCTCGACGACTTCACTATGACTGCAGTTTCCGCCAAATATCGTAGTTTGTCTTTTTGTTTTTTGTTTTTTATACAGAAGAGAAGATGTATCAGATAGCAGCTTATCAGCCCGAGAACGGCGGGCCGCATCTTTCCCTCCCTCGTTCCCCTTCCCCTCTTTCGTTTCGTGGCCTTTAAAAAGGAGAGGAATAAACTGCCGAGGGGCTTTTTTCTTCGTCGGCACAGCACCTTGCTGCAATGTGTGCCTATTCCCTTTAGACGTACGATACAGATATGTCACTACGAAATGAAGAGCCAATGAACTTGAATGGTAATTTATGCAAATGTTAACATATCCATTTGTGACGAAATGAGTGCCTTAGAGGACTTAAGTTACTGGGGATTGAAGGGTTTGCTCAAAATCTTGACCGCGTTATCTACCTTACTGGACTCAGGCTGCCCGCTTAGCGCGAAAAAATATATTTATGAAAAATGCTTTGTCTCTGGCATCATCACTAAGTTTGGAAGTCGAGTGTTCAAAACTGGCGGTAGTAGTAGTAGTAGTAGTAGAAAACATTTATTCATAGAAAGGTAGGATAAAGAGGCGGGAAAAAACAGATTTTGGGTGGAGTCCTTATTTCAGGACCCCAATGTCCACCGCAGTTGCTCTTGCTTGGGATATCAGGCTACGCTGGGTCACCAAATCGGAGCTGAGCAGGGCAGACTCCCACTGTTCCTCGGATTGATGTTTGTCTAGTTCGGGGGGCTTGCTACCGGAGCAGCCCCATGTTACATGGTATGTTGTTGGAATTCCGCCACACCAGGGGCAGATTCCGTCGTATCTATCGGGAAACATGATATGGTATTTGTGTAGGTTTGGGAAGGTGTTCGTCTGTAGTTGTCGCCAGCCCCTCGCCTCTGCCGCCGTTAGCTTCGAGTGTGGTGGGGGATAGACTTGCCTTTGCGTTCGGAGAAGGAGGAGGCGTTCGCCGTACATAGAGGGAAGAGGGGTGACGTCGGGGAGGTTAGTCGCTCGGTTGGTGTATCTCGAGCTAGACTGTCCGCGGCCTCGTTTCCCTCGAGCCCCTCGTGCCCAGGAGCCCAAGTGATTTGGTGCTTGCATGTGGAATTTTTAACATGTGGGGTAGTCAGAATGGGAGCGATGGAGTGTGGAAGTCTGCCAGTGAGGAAGAGCCGACACGCCGACTGGGAGTCTGTAACAATTTTTAGTCCGTTTCGCGTGGTATCGCCGTGCTGGATGGCGAGACCGATTGCGGCCGTTTCTGCTACTGTGGGAGAGCAGTTGCGTAGAGAGGCGCTGGCGATTTCCTTGAAGTTGGTGTCCAAAACTACCGCCACCGCGTTCGTGGAATTGGGGTACATGGCTGCGTCGACGTATACAGCATTTCGTGCCTGTCGGTGTGTGCGGCGCAGGTAGTCCACTCGCGCCTTTCGTCGTCCCTTTTGTGAGTCCGAGTGAAAACTGGCGGTATACCAATTGCGGAGACATTTTGTTATAGGAAGTCTCCCTGACTGCCGCGCTTTGGGGCCTCCTACTGTGCAATTTTACCAATTTCTCTAACACATTTTAGTCAATGAAAACCTAAAAACCTAAAGAAAACGTGATCAAGACACCTCTTAAGTTTATATTCCTCGCAGCTTATTTATATGCAAGCTAACAACATTTTTTCAAACATCAATAAACAAATGCAAAAGAAAAAGGTTTGAATTTTTCTGGGCTCTCTTATACAGATAACAGCAGTAACACATACCAGGTGTTACAGAGAAGACTAAGTCATCATCAAAATTAAGCTTTCTCGGATTAGCTCAGCTAACAAAGCGAAAGTCGTCGGCGTTCATTGTGTTCATTGGTGTTGGCGTTGACAACTTTCTTGGTGATTTTGTGGAAAGGAAGGGCGCATATAACTGGCCACCTGTGTAAGTGGGCGCCTCAATAGCGCTTTGAGGTACGTGATGGTGGTGAGAGAAAGATGTGGGCTGCATGCATTAGCGCTGACAACGTTGTGGCAGACACGCGGCACTGCAGCAATAGGCCGCAGCCTGACCAACCTCTCGCGATCAGCCATTAATTCAAATGCCACCTGCCAGGGTGGCAGGTTGGGCGCACTGCTCATCCAGTGTGCGGAACGCACTCAACGCTACAGACGCTAAGCCGCGTCTGCTTGCACGATACATCACAGCTCTCGCTCTCTAACAAGGTTCAGCAGTAGTTGAGCAACAGCTAATATTTTTTTATCCAGCTGATACTCGGCTAGATAACGTGGTCAGGCAGCAGCCGCTGCACGGCTGTGGAGCCCCTGCGCAGAGACGGCGAAGACTAGGCTTGGCGGCGCGGCGAAGTCACTTGCTGGGTTGCTATGGCAGCGGCGCAGCAAGGACGTTCAAGATCAAACGTGAGGTGACGGCGAAATCGCTCCGACGAAAGCAGGAAAAGCTTTCGCTTTTAAAATATGGATTTTGCGGCATAGTATACCAGTGCCCGCAAACTGTAGCTAACCGGTAGTTACCCAGTAGTTAACAGGCAGTAAACCGGGAGGAAGCTGGTTTACTAATTCTGATATTAACTTTTAACTATTAGTTAGGCGCCTAGTTGCAGTTAGAGGTAGGTTACTAATATCCGTATCAGTTTTTAGAATTTCGAAAACGCGATTACCCTCATCGCAGTGGCTCGACAAAATTTGGCTACATCATGCGATGGCTCAGTGGTTAAGGTGCTCATCTGCTGAGCCGGAGTACCCGGGTTGGCACTCAACCGCAGCGGCTGCGCTTCTATGGAGGCGAAACGCAAAAGGCACCCATGCGCTGTGCAATATCACTGCACTTTGAAGATCCCTAGTTGGTCGAAATTATTCTGGAGCCCTCCACAACGGCACCTATTTGTTCCTTTCTTCTTTAACTCCCTCCTTCATCTCTTCCCTTACGGTGCAATTCGGGTGCCCGCCGAGATAGGCGGGACAGTTACTGTGTCATTTCCTCTCCTCAAAAGCCAATTTTCAAGAACCAGTTAGCGCCAAAATACATGCGCTTTCGAAAGCATGCAAGCAAAGAAACCTTTCCAGTGCGCGTAACTAGTCGAAACAGCCAAATTTTGTCGATCCATATGGCCAAAGGTAACCATGTTTTGGAAATTCTAAAAACTTATATGGCTATTACTAACTACCGGCTACAAATCTAAAATTACGACTAAGCGCCTAACTGCAATTGTTAAAAGTTAATTATTAAAATCTAGTTAACCAGCTGAATAGTTAAAACGATTCACCGGAAACAATTCACACTGGTAATACTGTGCCGTAAAAGCCATATTTTAAAGCCAAAACGCATATTTTTGAAACGTCTTCCAGGTAACACCTGGTATTCAGAGTCGCTCAGCTAATGCTAAGGAAAGCTTGAAGAAACAAATGCGCGCGCTGCAAATATTCTGCACTTGCAAGGTTTAGGTTGTCATCTGTTCTATCCAAACATATTGTTGTGCGCTTATTTTTATTCCTCGAGATGGGAAAGCGAACCAGCTGCAGGTTTTTTTTTTATGTGTCAAATCTTGCCGCTTCACTCCTCTGTCAGTAGGTATGCTATACCGTTTTACATCGCCCACGAGCGATTCCTCTTTAATTCGCTCGCCTTGCATGCTTTGCATCATGTCTACTTGTGAATGACAACGTATCCGGTAACACTGGCATGCGTACATTAGTAAATAAAGTCCTCACTTGGTCTACATTTATGTTGAAAATGTTGAGCTAAAGTTATGAATAACAAGAGAGATAGCGCTACTTGTTAATTACGTACTTCAGAAATATTATGTCCAGCAGAAGGCGCCTGCTGTATTTCTGCATTATTCGGACCTTTGCATGTTATCTCTTTAAGCTTCGCTAAATTATCTGCAGTGCCTTGCATATCCTTTGGAATAATAATACATTTGCTCCGACGTCTCCCTGTACTGCTTTTTTCTGGCCAAATGTTGTAATTTTACCTAATAAAATATGAGAGCACTACGTAAACCGCAATTAGCACCATGTAAGCAAGGGCCTTAAGCTGTTTGCATGCTATAAACATGAACGACCGGTCGTTGTGTACATTTTTTATGGTCGTTGTTTTATGAGGGTTTAACGCCCCAAACCGACTCAGGCTATGAGAGACGCCGTAGTGAAGGGCTTGGGAAATTTCGACCACCTGGGGTTCTTTAACATGCATCGACAACGCATAGTACACGGGGCTCTCGAATTTCACCTGCATCGAAATTCGACCGCCGAGGCCGGGATCGAACCCGCATCTTTCGGGCCAGCAGCCGAGCGCCATAACCACTCAGCCACCGCGGCGGCGTGTCACGTGTCGCATGTGCAATGTTGAATGCTAACTGTGATGGGTGGCAATTCTATGTAGTAGTAGTAGCGGTGATTTTATCCAAATAATAAAAAGAAAAGAAGGGAAAGATTTTTCCTGCTGCGAGCACCTGAGCTGGGGCAGCGCAAATAAAGGGATATCAGGCAGATTAGAGAAATGAAATAACTATAGCCATAAACTATAGGAAGGGAGAGTGGTCAGGAACTATGTACAAGTATTATCTTTACAAATTCGCACTTATATGTCAGAAAAAAAACGAAGAAATTTTGAGGACACTGAAGACTGCTTGTGAAATCATGGAATGCGAAAGAATTAATGTTTAATCGTGGCCCTCGTGGATAGCTCCAAACGAAGACGCGTCCTTTGTTTGTTCTTGTTCCCAGATCATTACCCGCCGCGGTGGCTCAGTGGTTAGGGCGCTCGACTACTGAGCCGGAGTTCCCGGGTTCGAACCCGACCGCGGCGGCTGCGTTTTTATGGAGGAAAAACGCTAAGGCGCCCGTGTGCTGTGCGATGTCAGCGCACGTTAAAGATCCCCAGGTGGTCGAAATTATTCCGGAGCCCTCCACTACGGCACCTCTTTCTTCCTTTCTTCTTTCACTCCCCCCTTTATCCCTTCCCTTACGGCGCGGTTCAGGTGTCCGCCGATATGCGAGACAGATACTGCGCCATTTCCTTTCCCCAAAACACCAAAGCGTGCTTGTGGCCTCGAGCGCGTTTGGTTCGCAACCTAGTGGTTGTGTCGAATTCTGCCTAAGCCTCTTATCTTCTTTAATCGAAACGATGACCCCACACTGAATTTCCGTGACAATCCTTCCACACAAACCAAATCCACAGTGATTGCACACGCATGTAAGCTCTACGCTTGTCATGCTGTAGGAATTAAAAAAAAGTTACCAACAAGCTCTACAGACCGCCCTGAATTGTGTAATCAGGACATGCAAACAAACACAAAACGTAACATGGACCGAGGTGCTTAAAGAAATGGCTTGGGAAGGTTGTTACTTACCGTTTTGGCAATGACTCTCTCGACCAGGTGGTACATCAAAACTTCAGCAGAAGAAAGTCAATGGACGCAGGGAACTGGCTAACCAGATGCAGCTGATGACAGACAGTAGCGAGACAGCCAGGTCCTGAGGAGCTTAAAGGATGCGGGAGACGAGGGCAAGGTGTATGGGGGGCGATGGCGGTTACATGGAACTGGCTAAGGGAAAATCTTCCTTCATTGGCACCGCCGAAGATGCAAGGGATCTAAATCTAGCTCAGAACGATCTCCCATGGCTCCGGACCCTGGTTTTAAAGACCTAGAAACCCGGCCCACCTCTTGCATCGCCCAATCAACAGCAAACTAACCCATCATTGGTTTACAAACTTCATGGCACGCCCTCCAATTTCGGCAAGGTTCAAACCCTCTCCCTGAAATACACAGCACATCTAAATTGCTATAAGAAAATGTAATTCCGGGAATGAACCCTCGAAATGCTTGGGCCAACAGGTTTACGTGCCACGCCCCATTCTTCCACAGTATTACTCAAACTCTCTCCCTTAAAAAGTAAAAAGAGAAACATATGAAAATACATCAAAACATTCCCATGCGGCTCCCAGCTTTACGCCAATTACCGATATTCAACCGATCGCTACCGCTGCGAGTAGTAGACTACTCGTCTTCGGGACGACTGTTGACAGGCGTCCCCGCAAAATCTGGAAAGAGGCGCCAGCCTGTCGTTGCTGCCTCTGAACACGCTTCAGCGTTTCGTTAAGCAGGCCCGCTTCTCGGGACCCGTTGGTATGCCCCATCCTCTGACTTCGACGCCGTCGCGGCTTAGACGCGGCGTCTGCTTGCCGCGTCCGCGCTGACCATGCGCTATGCTACGCTATCACTGCGGTGGTTTCCTTAGACGGGCGAAGGGGGGCGGGCGGTTTCGGGAAAACGTCTTGGCTCCTTTCCTCTGGCTCGGTCTTTGCCTTCGCCGGTCTACGCCCGCTTGCCTCGCCATGCACGCTTCCTGCTGACGGGGATTAACAGGGAAATCGCCGCATCTCGGCGCCGGGCTGTCGACAAACCCTCGGATGGTTCGAACCTCGGCTTTTTAAGCCCTCGTGTTGAAGACATCCGGGTCAGTGGCTGCAAACCATGGATGTAAGAAGCGGGAAGTGTCCCCAGGGAGCGATTAACATTCTTCCCTGTCTGTTGGATGTGCCACGACTCAAGTAGAAGCCTCCTGTGCGGGTTAGCTTCGGTTTCCAGTACATTAGTGCCGTCAACGTCCATTCGGTGGTCGCACTGCCTCCAGTGTTCGGCCGCAGCGCTGCGGTCACGGTTCATTTGTCGGACGTCCGCTTTGTGTTGCCTCATTATTTCGGCGAAGTTCTTCGTTTCCCCTATGTACGAATTCCGGGAAGACCGAGCAGGACATTTGGTATACAACCTCTTGGGCCCTTTCTTTTGGGTGACGGCCGTTTGGGGGGGGGGGGCGACTATGTCGTGCAGCTCGTGCTTCGCACCATAGGGAACAGAAACATAGCGCATCCAAAAAGCAACCATGGACTGCGCTCCACGATTCGAGGAAAAGTAAAAGGAGAAAAAACAAGAAAGGCAGGCAAAGGCACAGCAGGAGACCCCTCCCCACTGTCCTTTTCTTCCTCCCTCTTACCACCCTGCTACCGGCTGCCCGTGTAGCTCTTGAAAAAGAATTTCTCCGTACCTATGCACCTGCTCAAATCATCCTTGGCCCTTTCCGTTACCGCCTCTCCACGTTCTTCATCCGTTTGATGCTGCGTGTTGTGCGTCTTGTTCCCGTAGCCTTTTTGGGAGGAACAGTGCTGAAAATTGTGCCCTAAGGGTAGGGTGGAATTCAAGCAAGTTTTGGTTAAGACGATTCCCAATTCTTGCATATTTGTTTTAAAATCAGCGACAACAGCAATGACACATCGCTTTGAGCATGCGGCTCGAGGACGGTGTGTGATTCGTTCCGCAGTGTCGCCGTGTACCCACTGATTTCCAATGGGTAGAAGTTTTCTCGAAGCCTGGCGCTTGGTTTCTTTGAGTTGAAGTGCTCGGAAAATGGTCTTCCACCTAACATTGTGTTGAAGAAAACACTTCAACCCATTGCGCTTGGTGCGAGGTTGCCAGTGCGCCATTAAAACTCATCATCAGCAAAAGAAAACATTTCTAGGCAATGGATACCCAAGATTCTTCACTCGATGTATCATCTAAAACTGAAAAGGATGCAACGAAAACAACTCGATATGCTTATGCTAAGGACACGCTGGTGGCAAAAACGCGTATGCAGTTAGTACGTAAAGGGTGTCTGCGAAACCTTGGCCAGTGTTCTCAGAAAGGAAGGGATGCAAACTACACACAAGCCGGACATCATTATCGGAGGCCTCCTGTGCCACTTCAAAGACAGTCATCCCACCCCAAAAAAGGCCTAGAGGCGCCAACTCGAATGGCCCTTCCTGGGCGTACGCGCTCAGCGTCCGCGCTCTTAGCGTAAGCCGAAACCGGTCTGCGCATGCGCACTGCAGGAGACGCCAGCAAGCCTAGGTGAGGCGTCCGTGCTAGATGTCGGCATCAGCGCGCGGGCGCTCGTGTACGCGTTGGAAGGGGGGTCCGGTTTATAACAATGGAAGGATCGCCGGGCTCTCGGTGGCTCTTTTCTTCATGGCTTGAAGCTATTTCAGGTTCCCCGAACTTTTCTTCGCGGTTTAAGTTGTTCTTTCATCGCCCCCCAACCCCTTCTCTCCACGGCTTGAAATTCTCTCCGTCCGCTCGACAGGGGAAGGGAGCCAGCACCAGGAACATGGAGATGCATGGCACATTTAAAAGTCGCTGGATCGTTCCGTGGAAACGGCTCCCTCTTCTGACTCCCGCGGTTTGTGCGCTTAAAAAGCCGCGCTAACTCCCCGGGAGTCACACATCCAAGAAGTAGTAGTTTGCCAACAGCTTCAGAGGCAACAACAACTGACGAGAATACAAAAAGGAAGCTAAAAATGTTGCCGGCCCAGCGATTGCTATCTAATCCCTCAAGCACTGGAACTGCAACCGGTGGAATTAAAAGCAAAGAGAGAGGATAGCGAAAAGTAGATAGGAGAGCGGCAGAAAAAAAAAACGAGGGTAGGTTGGAACTTATGCAAAAAAAAAATATGTTCGCGCCACTCGTGCGAAAGTGCTTATGGGTATTGTTGCACATATTCGCAACACGGTAAATTCACTGCATATTCAGGGCCGCGAGCATGTAGCGTCCTGTCGCTAATGAATCGCGCTAGCGGCGCATTGCACAAACGGGTTGGGTGGAGCGCCGAGTCACCGTACTGGAGAAAACCAGTAATCTTTTAAACATCGTGTTATCCGACAATAACTTCTGTTCATTTCTTAGCAGATTTAAATTATAATCAAGAACATTTAACTAGAGTTTGACTCTTGATTGCTGCTCTGGGTAACGGCGTAGTTACTGGCTTGCCGAACTGATGGCACACTCTTCAGAATAGTTCCCAGCATGCCACTCTATGAAGTCTTCGTTAGCGGTTCATCCTTCACGTACATCTTTGACAGAATTGCCGAAACTAGCATCGATTACAGCAATGGTAAACCCCTTCTCGACGGCGAACGATCGAATCGTGAGAAGCACTTTACCAACCTAGACAAAAATGTGAACTACCACACTACTAATTGTTACATTGGACAAATAACCTACTGGCATAAAACGCAGCATCAGGTTTGCCGCCTCTTATGTGCAACACATGCAACATTCACTTCAACGCATCCTTGCTGCACTTGCACCACATCGACAAAAGATTGGAAGAGCTTTCTGCTATTGAGGCTAATAACATGAGTGTTGAAATGTAGACATTAAGACACGATTTTACAATTTTGAATGCACAGTGCAAGAACCATATACAAGTATCGGTGAGTGAGCTCTAAGTATGAGCGTCCGGGAATTACAAATTTCACTGCTTGAACGAAAGTACCTAGAAGCTTCATTGCTTTGCACTGTTATTGCGTACGCAATTCCACTATCACCTATGCCGGTGTGGTCACTGTACGCGCTTAATGAAAAATGTACCTGTCAAGCAAAAGAGTCTCTTATAATTTCCTCTATATACCTCATAGAAGGCACACGCTTTCTTGTAGCATTTTATGTAGCAGCCCATGGCCATAGCCTCCCTCCGATGGGGGCACTTTTGATAAAACTGCGCATTCGTACGGCAGGCTCAACCTCCCAAAGCAACCTACCAAAGCAGGGACACTGTAGCAGGGCACGGCCGGAATCGAGCCGCCTCCGCTACTCGAGCCCGGCCGCGAGCAGGGACGTGTGCCTTTCCAACGCACCGAGAGAGGGCGCCACACGTTTCATGAAAAAGCTGATGATGCATGATCAATAGTGAAATAGCGCAGGAAGACTTTTACGCCATTGAAATGTAAAATACCTTATACTTCCTTAAAGGTAGGACATTACCCTACGTGAACCTGCTAGAGCTTGTCGATATATTTTAAAATAGGGCTGTAGTGAGCGATAAATTGAAGTCAAGTGGGGTATTTTTCAGGACCTCGCCATAGGCTCCATGCTGTCATAGATCATTGCTCATGGCAAACGCAATATGTAAGCTACATCGATGAAACTCGACTAAATGAAACTTTAAGATGCATTTAACATCTAGGCGAGAGAGCTAATTTCTAACTGTTATGCGCGACGAAATATCAATTTTTATTTTTCGTCGCCATTGAGTTACGCGCCGCCGCGCCGCCGGCTGTCGCGAGATGGCGCGACCGGTTTTTCGAGGCGCATGGTCCAGAATCCTGGGGATGTTCGCTCAATAAACAGTTTTCTAAGCGAAGTGCCTGTGCCTCACTTCCACACATGACATCTGGTGGAGGTGTGGGGTGCGTGAAGCCCATGCAGCGGACCCCACAGAAGAACAAAAGCGCAAGCCTCCCGCCGTCTACGGACATCGAGCCTGAAACCACACTCGAAGTAAGCCGCCGCCAGCCAGCAAGGTCGCCTACCCGAGTTTGGGCCATTTCCGATGACCAGGTCCGGGAAGACACAGACGACTAAAAAGGAACTGCCTCTACATACGTCACCGACGCGGACTTTAGCCAACGGGAATCTGACGTCGCTCGTTTTGCAACACCCCCGGGAGCCACCATTTTTCCACGGAACTAGGCACGAGGACCAAGTATATTGGTTAGGAGAATTCGAAAAAGCTGCAGCCATGAAAAAAGTGGGACCAAGGAGAAAAACTACGCCACGTCTACTGCTCGTCGCAGGACGCGGCAAGAACGTGGTTCGTAAACCGTGAGTCTTCCTTCACCACTTGGGAATGTTTAAAGCTGAGCTTCGAAAGTAGTTTAGCAATGTAGTACTTTGCAAGGAAAGGGCAGTGCTGTTACTGCAGACGCGCGTGTAGCGCCGCAATGAGACTGCGGTAGTCTCCGGACAAGGCGATGCCTAAGGACAAGAAGCTGCGCATCTTAATGAGGGGAATCAACGAAAAACTCTTCTCAGTACTTGTGCGCAATCTCTCCAAATCTGTCAACGAGTTTGCAGCTGAGGTAGCCAGCATTGAGGCAGCCAGCACTTTATGTGAGTGAGCTCGCCAGTACGAAAGACGACCAGAAGTTTGTGCAGGAAGCTCCGCTGACGTCGCTGCGCTGATCAGTGACGGCTTGCGTGAGACAGTACGGCCAGTGGGTCAGCAAGAACTAAGCAAACTCCAACCGTTCGCGCCCCACGCACAGCTAGCCTAGTTAAGTGACGTCATCAGGGATGAAGTGAAGCAGTTTTTCTCATGATTCACGTGACCTATATGGACCTCTGTCATCACAGTCACCGCTAGGCTGTTGAATCAGAAACCGAAAGAGATGAGAAAAGAAATTAGGCTATACTTAGTTTCGCGGCCGTAGACAAATACCGTGTTGTGGTCCTTGTAAACTAAAATCTTATGCTTCATTACAAAGAAGGAAAGACGCAACGAAAAATGAGGTGGCTATACTCTCTTAGGAAAAGACTGGGAGAGAGGGGCGGCTAAAATCCGTTCTCCAGGTGAAAACAGCGGCGCTCTGGCAGTGGTGGGGCAAGGGGCAAAGAATAAAACAGCAGAAAATGACGAGGAAAAAAGGAAAGGAGAAAAAATGCGGAAGTTTGCTGGGCCTTTATACCGTGACAGTGAAACCTAGTTGCTGTTCCGAACATTCTGCACAACGTGAAATGTGAAAGAGGCCTTGTTAAGCCCGGGATACATGCGACGTTTTTTCCGACGATGTTCGCGCGGCAGAAAACGTCGCGGCGGCGCGACGCCCGGCCGGAGATACATGGAGCGAAAAAGCGGCAGCCCGCCGCCGCGTATCTCAGCGCGAAAGCAATGTGATCAACAAGTGGCAAATACCATTGAGCGGGGAGCTCTTTGAGAGCAGCGACGCTGACTCCTTATTCAGAATAACGAAATTGTTCATTTAGACACCACTTTACTGATTGCAGCACGCGTGCATAGATATCTACAAGGTTCTGCGCGCTCGAATGCATGCGGTCGCGTACCTTTCGATGCCCGCTCAGCCGTGGCTACCATCGGCTGCGGTTTTCTTCGGCACCTTCGCTTCAGGGAGGAAAAGCGGGCATTTCGATCCAAGATTCGGTCCTGTTCTCCAAAAAAAGTGACATTTCATGTCTCGTGAAGCGTTTATTTTCACGATAACAACATTTTCGTGCAATAAACACAGCAGAGCTCGTCGGCCATGGCGGCCATGTTGGCGGCGGCGGCGGCGGAGGCGGCCAAACCGGAAGAGCGGGCTTTCTGCGCTGCTATTGGCTTGCTCCGACTGCCGCTTCCGGTCTCTCCGGACGCCGCGCGTCAATATCTGGCGGGGCCAGATCGGCGGCGGCGGGCGTTTTTCTCGAGACCGGGCGTCAAATGCGCGCCGTCGGGCGAAAATCGCCCAAAAAACGCTCCATGTATCCCGGGCTTTATTCTTTATATCATTAGCAGGTCCTGTGTGAAATTCGTGCAGTTTAGCTCTGTTCAACAAGACAATCGAATGAGTTCTTGTCTCGCGACGTCTTAGCCTAGCTTGAGAAAAACTTCTTAACCAAGCACTGCGGCAATACATGCGATAGAAAGAGAATCAAGTGCGTGACGCATTAATTGACGCACGACTGGTGGGTGACGTGAACGTCAACCCACTCTCGCGTTTTTTTTTGTTTTTTAGGGTGTCATGTACGTTACGTAAGCTTTGTCTGAGCGCGCACTCGGGGGAGAGAGCAAACGCCGAGTATTTGTGCATTTTAGGGGCTGTAATTTGAGATGTATCCACAAAACGTGTAGTTCTGTAAATGACCGTTTGCGTGTGGATCAGCATAATGCATTAATTATTAATGCCGTCCGCCGAACTTCCGGAGGCGTTCTTTTGCCAAATAGAGAGGCAGACTGTTCAAGCAAAGAATTTTGAAGACAACTGTGTCATCGTTCTTTCAGATATTCTCCCGGTCTAGAAATTCAACTCCTCGCGGCAGAATTGTATGTTTCGCGGAACTTACTGAATATTGCGTGTACTTCCTACACCAGATGTTTTTTCTTCCTCTCTATTCATTATTACGCGATAGCATATACAGCTCGTTCGGTCGTAGAGCAGACGGCGTAGTCTCCGCCGCGTGTCGGAAATAATGGGGGCTGAGTAAAAAAATCGCATCATGGTGGTTTGGTGTTCCAGTGATCAGTGCTAATTCACACGTATAACCGCAATTTTCTGCGCGTTAGCATTATTGAATTTGTTGGAATTGCTTGTTTTTCCTTTTTGTTTTTGTTGTTCCCACTCCTGTAATGGCCCTTCAACAGGGCTAACAGTATCAGTAAGGCAGAAGAAAATGAGAGAATTGGAAAAGGGGGTTCAAATATGTCAAAATGCTCAGAAAGAAAAGCCCATGTTTGATGGTGTTAAGATAATTTGAAGTGTTTAATTTATCAATTATTAAATTGAAACAATTGAAAAAATAAAATGAGTTCAAAATGTGAAACTGCTCAGAATGGAAATCCTAACCGATTACGCTATCGGTCATACCCTTAAAGCGTAGCCTAAGTGCCCGCATCAATTTTTATCGTTATTCCCTCCATGCGTTATTCGCGTTTCTTTCTTTTTCCCTTCAGACTTTTCTATTGCACCAAAGCCACGGCGGCTAAGAATATTCGTGACCAAACAAAACAAACAGTAAAAGCGTCAGTGGAGGTAAGTAGAGGAGCTTTAAGTGAGGACACCGTTGAGCTTAAATTAACGCGGCAAGTGGACGCGGCAAGGATGGATGAATGGATGAATGTTAGGAACGTCTGCTTTGATGGGATAGTGGCAGGTACCTTGATGCGGGGTATATGTTTTTCTATATTTCTCTTGGCAATGTGTTTAACTTAACGGCGCAGTCTAAAACTCTAGTTTTTTCCAGTACATACACATTAACTTTAACATTTCACCCATTTCTAATACTTAACCTATTTTCTTACCCCACTGCCGTGCGTTAAAGCCCACAATCCTCCAATCGTTTTTTGTAACGTCTTCCGCAGATTCATTCATATTAGGCTCGTCATAGCTAAACCCTAAGGTCTGAGGGAGAGCGACCATGCCTATATCGACATTGGATGGATACCCCGACGTTCTAATAAAGTGTGTTCACTTGGTTCTACGGATTTACCACACACTGCATATATGTGATCTTCTTGCTTAAATTTCTTTTTACATCTTCGTGTTCTGAGAAGCCCCGATGTCGCTTTATAGAGTAGTGCGCTGCCTTTTGAATTACCAAGCCCAAACCGTAGCTGCGCCTTCCCTCGGCGTGCCGGTAAAGCGTGTTCTCCGCGGCTCTCGTGTCATGATAGCGCATGCAGAGCAAACATGCTGTGTTCGTTTCTCTTTTCCCCCGCATCGCGTGTGATTATAGGCAGCGTCACTGTGTGCATATAATGTGTACTCTCACTCTGAATATGACTCTGGATCCGAAAAAGTACGGGCACAACCTCACCACCTAGAAGCGTCATACTAACACTAACATTCTAAGTCGCAGTCGGCATCCAAACTGACTGCATTTATTTTTATTAAAATAGTATAGCCGCGCTAGAAAAGGTTGGATCAAACAAAGATCCCCCCAACCACCACCAACGCGATAACTACGAAAGAGCATCTTCTCGTAGCGTTTATGCCTCCAATTTTCGAAAAATTTACTGTCGCTCACAAACTCAGCGAGTCTTGGACTGGCATTTGCTCCGCGTAGCTTTGGTCGCTTGTCCCAAGACCATGCTGGGCTGACTGCTGGATATCCACTACTGTGAAACGGGCACCGCTTTGAATTCGAAACCGTTGTTTTTGTTTTATTTTCTTTTTATTTTACTGTCTTTCATAAGGTTTCATTTTTTTTCGCTTCCTTTCTAATGATAGACCTACTCATTAGCATACACTCATAAGGCAACGCGTATACTAGGTCCACCTTTGTTCTCCAAGATGCACCGCCGTATTGTGGCCTATAGGATGTGTGCTCGCCTCAGATCTGCAAATCCTGGGTTTAATTCCTCGCTCCTTCGCAAAAAAACACTATATATATTATCATTTGACACCACGGTGACGTCATCTGAGATTTTTTTCGACCACTGCTGCCGCTCAACGGAAACGCCTGGTTTAGTTGTTGATGAGCCATATAGTGCTTTCGTAGTTTTAAGCATGTGATATTCAATCAACTTATGGATTGATATGCTTGTTTACGCTGAAACCGCATATTCGTCCGCAGACAACTGAGCGATCCGTCGTTGCCTGTCTAGCCTCTGGCTTGAGAGGCCAGAGATGCACTGCGTGTTTAAACAGCAACGACGTCGCACTTATCTAGGCACACTTAAAGTTAACATTAAAGGCACAGTCAAGATAAATATATAGAATTTTACATCTCAATAGAATGCCAGAGATGACCCATGTTGACACTTGTTCGGCAGCATTTGTTGCTGTGAAATTTTTAGTTTCACTTGAAATATTTTCCCCCACTTTGATCTAGATTTGTGGTGCTGGCAGTGGGGTCTAGACATTAAGGAACGACTTGTTAACTTCCATCATTAACCCATCTTCTTGGTCTAGCGTGCGAGATCAGTGTCAGAAAGCGCTTTAAATTATCGCACTTAACTTACCAGTGCAGACTGAGCCGGCAAAACAAGTATTTTCTTATTTTTTCTTTCATTACTTAAAAAGCTCAGTTTTTAGTGAAACATGTCCTTTTCTGAGAATATAGCATTATTAATTAGACATAGGCCATCTTCAGTTGATCAGCAAGGCAACCATATATATATATATATATATATATATATATATATATATATATATGTGTGTGTGTGTGTGTGTGTGTGTGTGTGTGTGTGTGTGTGTGTGTGTGTGTGTGTATTGCCGCATGCAAGAAGACGCCAAAGATGAAGACTTGGTCTACGAGCGCGAGGCAAGAGGAAGAAGAAGCTGAAGTGCGCAGGGACTTTTTATGGTGTTAACCAGTAAATCGTTTTACCTTCAGCTCTCCCCGGGGTTCTACCGAGTCCTGACACTGGTGGAGGTGCTGGGTATGCACAAGACTACTTCCGGCAGTCCACAGCGAGTCCCGGACATCGACACGCCTGTCCATCGCGCTAGCCGCCGACGTCTAGGCGTTTCCTTGGAGTACAACCATCTACCGGGCGACTCTTCAAACGTGAAAGTTCTCCGGGTCTTCCAAGCCATGGCACCCCCCACCCCTATGTCGGTGACTCTTCACAACACCAAGGTACCGTATTGCTTCCGCGGGAACGCGTTTGAAGATGTGGAAGACTGGCTCGACCAGTTTGAACGAGTGGCCAAGTTCAACCAGTGGAGCGCGAACCAGAAGCTTTGCAATGTTTATTTTGCACTTCAGGATACTGCTAGAACTTGGTATGAAAACCGCGAGGCCAGCTTGTCCACATGGAATGACTTCCGCCGCCAGCTGGTGGACACTTTTGCCACTACTGATCGACGAGAGAATGCGCTGCGCCTGCTTCAAGTGCGCGTCCAGAAGCCAAATGAAAGCGTAGCTATGTTTGCGGAAGACATGGCTCGAGTTTTTCGCCGTGCCGACCCCGATATGACTGAGCAAAGGAAGGTACGACATCTCATGCGTGGCGTCAAGGAGCAGGTGTTTGCCGGCTTGGTGCGCAACCCGCCTCAAACCATCAGTGAGTTCGTCAAGGACGCTACAGCTATAGAGCGAGCCCTCCAAGAACGGTGCCGCCAGTACGACCGACCCTTCACCGGTGTTCCGCCGACTGCGGCGGCACTCACTGCAACCGATGGGAACACTTTTCTGACCTCATTCGAGAAATTGTCCTTGAGGAGCTGCAGCGAATTACTGCTACGAGCGTTCAGTTACCAGAGGCCGTCGCAGCAGCCGTTAGGAAAGAGCTCCGGCATGCTCTGTCACCGTCTGCACCATACCACGAGTCTCATCCAGCTGACAGCGCGGCAGCCGTTTGCGAACCATACCACGTGCCCCAACCCAACAGACACACGGCCGTCAACACGGCGCCTTACTATGAGCCGGAGCCGCAACCCGCGAGCTATGCGGAAGTCCTTCGTCGTCCGCCGCCAGACTACGCCTCACCGAGCTCAGCGAGCCGTCAGCAGACGCGGTTTTTCCAGGAGCCTCAGTGGGCACGTCCCGGCCGCCCTCAGCCGCGCCGAACTGACCTGTGGCGCTCTTATGACAGCCGACCACTCTGCTTCTTCTGCGGACAACCTGGCCATGTGTATCGGTACTGCCGCTACCGCCAAGAGGGGCAGGCCTTTCCGCCTGGTTCTGCTCGACGCCATTTTGACGCTGGCCGTGCCCAACTCGAGGACCCGCCGCTCAGCAGGGAAGCGGACTCACCGGGCTTCCGCCGCCGCTCCCCATCTCCACGGCGTTATTCTTCACCGACGCGTCGTAGCGATGCTGACGTTAGCGGACGGCGGATCCCGAGCCCTCGCCGGGAAAACTAACCGCCGCAACCTCGCGAGGGGAGGTCGCAACCAGTCGAAAAGTTTCAAAGCCCTCACTACCGCCGCAACTGCCGACCGCAACCCATGACTGTGACGCCTCTGTTCACATTTATGCTGCCGCACTACCACCGAAAATGCCGCCTACATTAGCGCCGAACATGCCGAACCAGATAAGCAGCCCCGACGACGAAAATAACAGCGCCGACCTTACCGCACTTCCGCCGCAAATGCCGAGAGAGACGAGCAACCCAGACGACGTTGTTAGCGCTGACCTCACCGTTTGCATTGATGGGCTGGAGGTACACGCTCTGGTGGATACCGGGGCGGATTTTTCAATCATTAGTCAAATACTGGCTGACAAGCTGCGCAAGGTAAAAACAGAATGGACTGGGCCAGTAATAAGAAGTGCTGGGGGTCAGCTATTGGCACCGACTGGGAAGTGCACTGCCCGCATAGGAATTGGAAACTCAGTGTTCGTTGGCAGCTTCGTTATCCTCTCAGACTGTCGCAAAGACCTCATCTTGGGCATGGACTTTCTGCGCCTTCATGGGGCTGTGATCATCTTTCGGGACAACGTCGTTGCCTTCACCAAAAATCATGGAGACCTTGGTTATGCGCAAGTACCACTGATGCTCTTACGAGTTGCCAATGAGGGGGTGACATTACCTCCGCGATCGTGCTCTCTTGTTGAAGTGAAGTGCGACGTGGCGCATACCGGCGATGGCGTCGCCGAACGGGCCGTCACACTGATACTCAGCCGAGGTGTTTCTATAGCTCGAGGACTAGTCAGTTTGACCAATGGGCACTCCGAAGTGCTGCCGACAAACTTCAGCGACGAGCGTCGGCAAATTCCGAAAGGCACAACTGTGGCCTTCTTCGATAGCGTCCCAAGTGACCAAGAATATTTCGTGCTGCAACTGGAAGGATCAGTGAGCAAGGCACCCGCACCCACAGTCGATGTGAGCCCAAATCGGTCGTCTTCAGAACGGGAACGTCTTTTGCATCTCATAGATCACTTTCGAGACTGTTTTGCTTCAGAATCGCGGGTTGGCCAAACACCTTTGACCAAACATCGCATTATCACGAATGACGCGATTCTCCCGATTCGACAAAATCCTTACCGTATGGCTCCGAAAGAGCGCGAGGCTATTCAGCGTCAGGTGGCCGAAATGCTTCGAAACGACGTTATCCAGCCGTCACAGAGTCCCTGGGCTTCCCCCGTGGTACTTGTTAAAAAAGGACGGCAGCTTACGATTTTGCATTGACTACCGCAAGCTCAATCAAGTGACCAAAAAAACGTGTACCCCTTCCCTCGCATCGATGATTCCCTTGATCGGCTACAAAAGGCACGTTACTTCTCTTCAATGGATTTGAAAAATGGATATTGGCAAATTGAAGTAGATGAGAGAGACCGGAAGAAGACAGCATTCATCACTCCTGACGGATTGTATGAGTTTAAGTTTCTTCCATTCGGTTTATGCTCCGCACCAGCAACAGTTCAGAGGCTGATGGACACTGGGCTCTCAGGACTCAAGTGGCAAACATGCCTGGTGTATCTTGACGACGTGATAGTTTTTTCGGCAACCTTCGACTAGCATCAAAGCCGTTTGGTAGCTGTTTTCAGGCCATACGATCTGCGGGCCTCACACTAAAATCCGAGAAGTGCCACTTTGGTTACGAGGAGCTGCAATTCTTAGGACACGTTGTTAGCCAAGAAGGTGTCCAGCCTGATCCCGAAAAGCTCTCGGCAGTCGCCATGTTCCCAACACCTACGGGAAAAAAGACGCTTAGGCGCTTCCTGGGGCTTTGTGCCTATTACCGTCGATTTATTGCTGGCTTCTCCCGAATTGCCTGGCCATTAACTTCACTGACACGCGACAACGCTGTCTTTCGCTAGGGTGAAGAAGAGCACCAAGCTTTTAATGAACTCCGGAGACGCCTACAGACGCCACCTGTCCTGGCGCACTTTGATGACGACGCCCCCACCATGCTTCATACCGATGCAAGCAATGTGGGTTTAGTGCTGTATTGGTGCAGCGCCAGGATGGTGTGGAAAAAGTGATTGCTTATGCCAGCAGGACTCTGTCTAAAGCTGAAGAGAACTACTCGGCAACAGAAAAGGAATGCCTTGCAGTTGTATGGGCGTTTATGAAATTCCGCCCTTGTACGCTCTCCCCTTTCAAGTCTTTAGCGACCATCACTCTCTCTGTTGGCTGACGAACTTAAAGGACCCTTCAGGGAGACTTGCGCGTTGGAGCCTTCGGTTACAAGAGTTCGACATGACGGTTATTTACAAATCCGGAAAGAAGCATGCGGATGCTGACTGCCATTCGCGAGCACCAGTCGGACCCTCCACAATGACCGATGAAGGCACTGCTTTTTTAGGAGTCATTGATGACGCAACTCTTGCCCAACAGCAGAGAGAGGACCAGGAATTGCTCCCTCTTATCGGTTTCTTGGAGAAGCGAACTACGGATGTGACTAAGATTTTCGCCCACAGCCTCTCATCATTCTTTCTTCGCAACGACGTAATTTACAAGAAGAACTTCTGTCCTGGGGGGAACAGTCATCTACTCGGCGTCCCAACAGCTCTTCGCACAGAAATCTTGCAAGCGTGTCACGACGAGCCAACCACCGGCCACCTAGGCTACACCCGCGCGTTGGCTAGAGTACAGCGCGGATACTACTGGCCGAAACTACCGGCGACAGTGAAGCACTATGTACGGACGTGCGTAGACTGCCAACGTCGTAAATCACCCCCTGAAAAACCAGCCGGTCTACTCCACCCTCTTCAAGTGCCAAAGTCACCTTTCAAGCGAATTGGCATGGACCTCCTGGGACCATTTCCAACGTCTACTGCCGGGAATAAATGGATAATTGTCGCCACCGATTATCTAACTCGCTACGCGGAGACAAAGGCTCTGCCCAGGGGTACCGCCGCCGAAGCAGCTCGGTTCTTCGTTGAGAACATTGTCCTCAGGCATGGCGCTCCGGCACTCATTATAATTGACCGAGGAACTGCCTTTATGGCCGAGCTTTTGGAAACCGTTCTCCGCCTCAGCGGTACCAGTCATCGTAAAGCGACAGCCTATCATCTCCAAACCAGTGGATTGACGGAACGCCTCAATAAGACAATCGCAGACATGCTCTGTATGTACGTGGACGAAGACCACAAGAATTGGGACGAAATTCTTCCCTACGTCACGTTCGCCTACAATACGGCACAACAAGACACCACTCGCATGACGCCTTTCAGCCTTCTTCATGGCCGACCAGTATATATGCTAGATGCCAAGCTGCTCCCGAATGCCGACGGCGACGATGTCGATCAGGACGCCGAGGAATTCGCACAGCGCGCAGAGGAAGCTTGCCAACTAGCGCGTGTGCGCATAAGAACTCAGCAGGAGGCTGACGCACGACGCTACAATCTTCGCCACAGACATGTCATGTATGAGCCTGGCGACAAAGTGTGGGTCTGGACGCCTGTTCGCCGTCGTGGACTCTCCGAAAAATTATTACGGCGGTACTTCGGGCCCTATGTTGTGCAGCGACGTTTAACCGACGTCACGTATGAGGTGGTGCCGGACGGGTTATCGATATACAAGCGACGCCAGACACAAGTCGACGTCGTCCATGTTGTACGTATGAAGCCGTACTACTCCGACCGATCTTAACCTCCTACTTCCTTTAGTTACCATCGAGACGATGCTTCCTGAGGAGGGGGGCAAATGCCGCATGCAAGAAGACGCCAAAGATGAAGACTTGGTCTACGAGCGCGAGGCAAGAAGAAGAAGAAGCTGAAGTGTGCAGGGACTTTTTCTGGTTAACCAGTAAACCGTTTTTTACCTTCAGCTCTCCTCGGGGTTCTACCGAGTCGTGACAATATATATATATATATATTATATATATATATATATATATATATATATATATATATATATATATATATATATATATATATATATATATATATATATATATATATATATATAAGGAACCAAGCTTTTAAAAAACACAATATCCTAGCCACGTGCGAGGTTTGTTGAGATTCACGTGACCGAGTCTGCATTTTTTTTGCGTTCTAAGAAGTTTACTAATTAGTTAAGTCGAATCAGCTAACATTTAATTATTACCCTGGGGAACAAAGCGTGAATGAAAGAATTGTACATCGCTTTAAAAAACAGTCGGCTGCAACGTTTGCACCATGATACCGTTAACGTGAAGCAGTTTTTTTTCGCCCTTATACCCTAGCTCGCACAATAAAAAACAGCGTCTACATGAAAATGGTTCCATGTAAACATCCCAAGACGGGTCTTAGAGAACAAAATTCATTTTTACTGAACTGCTCTCCCCGATGAGGCTTTGCGTGCACATTGGGGCAGAGATGTGACGCTGCAGCTGGGCACGTGATAGCTTTCTTTTAAGGATAATAAGTAAAGCTACGCAAATCGTACCTTGATGGAAACAGCGCTGCAACCGGTTTTTTGAAACTATCTACAACTTTTTCATTGACACTTTGTTCCTCAAATCAATAATTAAATGTTAGTTAATTACACTTAACTAATTATTTAACTTTGAAGAACGAAAAAATGCTGCAGACTAGGTCACGCGACTCTAAACAACCCTCAGTTGGACTCAAGCGGGTAGGATAATCCGTGTTTTTTAAAAGCTTCGTTAATTTTAGTTGGGACACCTGGTATATAATGGTCAGAGCAGCAGCCGAGCAGGGTCGCCTCCCGTGAGCGGTTGGGGTGAGGGGGGATAGCAGGGTTGGAGGTCCAGGCCCGCACCTTGTGGTAGATGTCCGAAGACTTCTCCGCGAAGACTTCTCGTCTGAAAAAGTGTGCGGCTTGTTTTCGCTCGTTTATCTTGCCGTTTGAGAACTGCTTTTCATGTAGAGCTCTAGCTCCACCGGTAGCGCACCTGGCAGCATACGGACTCCACGAGGAGCTCGTGAAATCCGGAGAAACACCACTAGGGAAAGCGCCTGTTTCGCGTGTGTCCAATCACACCAGAGAATTATCGTGTCATTCTGAAAAGATAGCCTCGAATTGACGTTGCATACTTTTTCACTATCTGCTTCAAAAGGCTGTCAATTGTTAGCGAATGGCCACCTCTATGGGTACTCTGCGAAACAAGAAAAACATTCAGGAAAGTTGTTTATACGCATGTTTTTGAGGGCCGCCCTCCTATCCGGGACAGCACACTCGAAGGGACCCTCATGCGCACGTATCGCACTCTTCTAAAAATAATAGCCACAGAAGGGATGTTTCATAGTATCAGAATCTGTTTTAGGGTATACTCGGCTTTTCTTGAATGGATATCATAGCCTTACAGAAAATATTCAGCGCGGTTTTTGCGTAGCCTTCTTTGCATGCTTTGGCTTGTACAGTGCGAGGAGTGAGCGTGACTGCCACAACACGAGACAGCCTTGCATAATGTGCGAGAGCTAAGCGTGGTTCGCAGAATGTGCGATAGCTGAACGTGGCTCGACAGATTGCGGGACAGCGTGTCGTGACTCGAAGAGCACTAGAGAACTTCATATGGTTTTACCGCGATGATATCAATGATGCTTTGCATGACTGCAAGGCTACTACTTCTCTGCTCAACACATTATACTAATGCTCTGCTTAAGGCCTCCTCATCTGTCTGCCGTTGATTATTCAGGAGGCATGTTGTGACACAACAAGGTTTGCAGCAATGCTGCTTCGTGGGATGCCCCTCAAGTGTATATCATTCTTTTAAAAAGACATACATAAGGTAACCTCTACTAGCTCTATTACATCCCTCAGCAAGCGTGCCCCCCATTTGCGGTCAAACAAATTCTTCAGTTTCTCTGAGTCCAGCAGGTAGGTGCTTGGATACAGGTTCGCACTGTGTAGCTTCTCACTGCGCATCACGAAGTTAAAAAAAAAACCACATCGGCTAGTTCTTAGCCTCTCTACAACTTAGCGAAACGTTTTGTGGTTAAAATGAAAATTACAGTGTTTTATAACTATATGCTGCAATGGTGGCTAAATGGTTTTTCATCTGTAAGGTGTTGGCGCATTGTTCTTAAACCCAAGGGCTGACAACAAAGAACAAATAAACGAGACAGGTAAAGTCAGCGACTTTTATAATAATATGTTATTTTAATGACGAAGATGTGCCGCCGTGGCAGCAGCAGTGTTATCGCTGAGTGCGCGCTGCTGTTTGACACTGGAATGCCCGCCGACGGGCAGACAAACGCCGTTGATCGCCTGGTTCTATCATAGAAAATAAACGCATTTGCAAGTAGTAGTGGTAGCTTCTGATTTCGTCCTTGAGCTGCGCGCCTGCACTGTAACATCCGAAATGCCTAATGACACCACCCTGGCGCCCCAGCCGCCGCCTGCGTCGGTTGTCTGCAGCGGCCACGCGACCACGTAACCCGAGCGTCTTCAGCGGGACCGGCGACTCTGACGTCGGGGACCAGCTGGCTTCCTACGAGCGAGTTGTGGCGATAGCAAGCGCCGGCATGTTGCGTCACAGGTCATGTGACTCGTCGTCATCATCGTCAGCATTGCTATAGGCCCAGTGCTGAATAAAACACCTCTCCCATATGTCTCCAATCAGCCTTGTTCCGTACCAGCTGCGACCACAGTATCCCCGCAAACTACTTAAACTCATCCGCAAACCTAACCTTCTGCCGCCGCTTGCTACGCTTGCCTTCTCCTGGAATCCACTCCCTTACCCTTAAGGACCAGCGGTTATCTTGCATTCGCATTGCATCCCCTGCCCAAGCCCATTTCTTCTTCTTGATTTCGACTAGGATGCCATGAACCCGCGTTTGTTCCCTCAAACACTCTGCTCGCTTCCGGTCTCTTAACGTTCCGCCTATCGTTTTCCTTTCTATAGCTGGCTGCGTTCTCCATAAGTTCAACGCTTTTCATTGTCCTCCACGTTTCTGCCCCATAGGTGAGTACAGGTCAGATAGAGCCATTATATACCTTTCTCTAGAGGAATATTGCTAAACTGCCATTCGTCATCTGAGAGAACCTGCCAAATGCGCTCCACCCTTTTCTTATTCTTCTAGTTATTTCGAACATGAAAAACGAATACGCGGTCAGTACGTTTTTAAAGTAGACGCATTTCCGCACCACCTCCAGCACTTCGCTTCAAATTATAAACTGCTGTTCCCTTCCGAGACTGTTGAATATTACTTTGGTTTTCTGCATGTTAATTCTTAGAGCCACCGTTCTGCTCTGCCTGTCTTACTTCCTCAAGATGTTTTGTAGTTGATCGGCCGAGAAACTTAGCAAGGCAATGTCATCAACGAATCGCAGATTACTAAGGTATTCACCATTACCACTTATCCCCAACTCTTCCCAATCCAGGCCACTTAATGCTACCTGTAAAGAGACAATGAACAGCACCGGGGAGATTGCTTCTCTCTGCCTGACGCCCTCAATGACTGGAATTTTATTTCTAATTTTATGGAGGACTACTGACACTGTCCAGCGGTTGTATATATCTTCCAGTATTTTTACATAAGGTTATTCTACACAGTGATTCCGCAATGCCTGAATGACTACTGGGCATTCGACTGAGTGAAATGCTTTCTCGCAATCTATGGAGGCTATATGTGGGGGTTGGTTATATTCTGCACATTCCTCTACCACCTGAATGAGAGTGTGAACATGGTCTATTGTGGAACATCATTTGCGAAATCTTGCTTGATGATTTGATAGACTGAATACTAAGGTTGCGTTCACTTTGTTAGCCAAATATACCTTAGTAAATACCCTATAGGCAATGGGAGTAAGCTGATCGGTCGGTGATTTTTCAAGTCATTGGTACCTTCTTTCTTATGTATTAGGTTTTAGAGTTCTTCCAAGATTCTGCGCTCTCTGATTCTGCGCATCACGTATACAGGGTGGCTAGTTTTTCTAGCACAATCTTCCCTCCTTCACACGATCTGCTGTTATGTGACTCACATCAGCTACTTTCACTACTGAATATTATACATGCGTCTCTTGGAATAAAGACATAGTCATTCCCGTTAAGAGCTCGCGTCGATTGCTTCTATCTCAATTCGCTCACAGATCGCGAGATAACGCAACATAGTGTCAGAAGTGCCGCCTGCCTAGCCGAGATAAGGCGCCGCCGTCCTTGAGGGAGATCCTTCGTTTTAGCTAGGCGGATGCAAGATACTGGCGCAAGGTACGGACTGGAAATGTTGTCACGGTATGTTCGCCGTTCAAGCACAGCATTAGACGATCGCAGTTTTCTTTTGAGCCTCAACGAGCGCAGCGATGAACCGCAAGTGCTGACTTTGCTGTGTACGATGGGAATACAGCAAGAGAAATCTTCGGCACGCTTTTCGTGTAAGCAGAAGACGCGAAGAGTCAGCCGCGGTGGCTCAGTGGTTATGGAGCTCGGCTGCCTACCCGAAAGACGCGGGTTTGATGCTGGTAATGGGAGTCAAATTTCGATGGAGGCGAAATTATAGAGGCCCGTGCATTATGCGATGTCTCGGCACGTTAAAGAACCCCAGCCAGTCGAAATTCCCGGAGCCCTTCACTACGGCGTCCCTCATAGCCGGAGTCGCTTTGGGACGTTAAATCCCAGTAAACCATAAGCCTGCGCTAACGGATGAGTAGCGTGCTCACGAAGTCCAGAGCAGGTGGAATGCTGCCATGGGGACAGCTTTTCGATGCATTGCTCGTGTTTAGCATTACTATAACCGTATTAGTGGTTCTAATTCGTATAACAATCTCTATTTTAGGGTCGCAGGCAAAAAGCACCCCTTAAAGCAACTATGAGTTCACATAATGTCGCGACCATAATAATAAGGAGCACGCTTCGGCGATCAAGCTCTTCCCGCATCCTACCTAACAAAGATTCGGAAGTAAATTGTGCACGTGTTAGCTCATGCCACCGACGCACTCACGTCTGTGCCGAAGACGCCCTCATACCTACACTGCACAGCGCGTAGCAATTTTTAAGCGCCGAAGCGTGCTCTGCAATAGTTTCGTCAAACCTGTACCGAAGTACGGAAAGCTTACTCGCATGGAGTCATACATTGCTAAGGTTCATGGGATGCATAACCAGAGTTTCTGTGCACGAACTTAGATGAGTATGAAGTCTAAATATGCCGTTGTAGGATTTACATGACTAGCATGCTTATAGTTCTAACAATGACTAGGCGTTTTTGAGCCCGGTATTTCTACTCTGGCGTGGCATAGGACCATGGAACGTACGCATTCCGATCCCGCTCATCACGCAAGAACCGCCCTCGCCGTTCTGATGTACCACTTCCGGAGCTAGCCGTGTGTACCGGCTACGAGCGGCAACGCCGAATTGTTTAATGGACCGTCAATTTCGCGGCCTCGCCCGTCAGTTGCAGCTATTTCCGTGCTTCCATGTTCGCATCACGCGCGGCAATGATAATACGCTAGAGCCCACTAAACCTGAAAAAAAAATCCTCAGCTGCTCGCCACTCGCGTTCAAGTGCACCGCGGCGTGCAACACTAGACGACGGAGTGTGAGGTGCACAACACGTCTGAGGTGGATTTTTGAACGCGGTGCGTCGACAGTGGTGCGTCGGACAGGGGAGCGCTGCGCGTGCCAGCCCAGCGTTGCGCGTGTGCCCGTGCGATGTGCGCGTGCGAATGGTGGTGGTAGTGGTTTTATTAATAATAATAGTAAAAAGTAAGGAAAAGGTTTTTTCTAGCCCCGGCATCTGCCATCGTTACTGAAGCACCTGAGCTGGGGCAGCGGAAATAAATGATAGCAGGCAGAATGGAGAAATGAAATGAAAGAGGTGAGGGGACAGGAAGAGAGGATAGGGGAGAAGTAATATGTACAAACTATTTGCACAATAATTAATGTGTCCAGGTTGTGCGCGTGATTAGTTCATTTTAGAGAAATTAAATCAAACACGCGCACAGCACTGTGTTGGATACAACTGGAGTGGGGCGTTCAGTTATTAATCGTTCAAGGTAGAACTCGCGGAGCGTTCGGTCACTGCGTGTAACTACCTGACGGAGAACAGACGGGACGTCAAGCCCGTGCGTTCGAGGAATGCACAGAGGCTCACCAAAGTTCGCTCACGAGTGCGCGCACTGCCCTGCGGCCATAATAGCGCCTTGATGAAGTCTGGTAGTATGGTGTGTGGGAGACGACGGAGACAGCGAGCGTGGCAAGAAAGAAGAGCGGAGAGCTGACGTGTCAGAAAACCGAGTTGTGAAGGGAGACAGCGCAGCGGAGGTCGTGTCATTCAAGCGTGGAGGTGGCAGCCGTCGGACGTTGGGCTCGTGCTGCTGTGGACCTCTCTTGGATAACCGACGCAAGCCTCCTGCGTTCATTGCAAGTGTGGAGGTGGCAGCCGATGGACTGAGGGTCCGTGCTGCCGAAAGGCATTCTCGGATAGCCTGCTTTAAGCCTTTGGCGTTTCGAGCCGCCTTCGACGGGATCTGGCTACGATTCTCCTGCGGCTGCCAAGTTCTTCGGGCTCTTGACGGGAGACCACCGGCGTCTCCCTGTGTTCCTCGCCGTTCCTACTACCACCGGGCTCCCTTCAGCCGCCTCCTTCGACGCAAGACCAGCGACGCGTCGCAATACAACCACCCGCGTTCCGTCCTGTCTACAAGGCATCCCCGCTTCACCTGGGATGCTCAGTACCTGATGAACTCTTTTTTTTATTCTGGAGTAGTGTACGCGTGCTGAGTGTGTGTTTTTCTTTTTTTCCCGTCAGTTTCTTATTGGCCACTTCTCCTTTAAATTATAAATACAGCTTCGTTTTGTTTTGTCTGATCTCTTTGTTCTCTCGTTCGAACCGGCACGCAATAGCGTTCCCCTTCTAAAAGCCGGGGACGCGCTACCAATTCGCGACAAATAAACCGGGATGCTATAGAAGCTTGCGTCGCACTCTATAAGTAAATCGCTGAGCAAGAGTGCTGAAACCTTTCCTTGGCAAAGGTGTGTAGGAGGCCGTTTCAACGTGGAGCCTGAAAATTATTTGCTTACATGATTGCACAACTAAAACAAATTGCAAGATTTAGTAATAGTTGAGAACATAAAATAGGAATGGCACAAAACTGTGCCATAGAAGGGACAAGAAAGAGACTATGCAGGCACCGGGTCTACGCGCTGTTTTCTGCCTCGTGTACTACGCACTAACTTGTCCAGTTTCAGGCTATTGCACACAAAAAGTTAAGATAACAGAACCGAAGCATGAAATTAAAGACTTTTATTTGATTATATCTTGAGAAAGGACAGCAATACTTTAGGGATATTAACCATCTTTATGCAAGAAATAAAACCTAGGAAGGCCTCTAGGACCAGTTTGCTCTGGCTCCTTGGAGGCGCTTAGGATTAACTTCTCTGATGAATAGATCCCTCTCCACTTTCTCCTGGCAAGCGGTTAGGATCGGAGCCGCCGGTGAGGGGTCCAGGGTTTTCACCTCCACTTTCCCCTGGCAAACTCCAGGGATTAGAGCCGCCGCCGATGGGACCAAGGTTGTTACTTCCACTTTCTCCTGGCAAACTCCAGGGATTAGAGCCGCTGGCGATGGGACCAGGGTTGTGACCTCCACTTTCGCCTGGCAAAGGACTCCGCAGACCAGCCTCAGGAGTCTCACCTTCATCTCCTGACAAACCACCAGTAGAGCTGCCACCGACGTGGTGGGTGCCATTTAAAATGGCAATAGTAGTCCTAACGGACGTTTCAGCTCCACCGCATGTGAACAACGCTGAAAATAAAATAAAATGCACAGCGTTTAAGTTGGACCTTAAACCAGTTTTTATTTGGGCATTTTCTTAGGACCTTCAAGACGGAAAATTTTTGCTAAACAGCACGGGCACTTGGTAATACATATGCTTACAATTATTTAATAAAAGAACCAATTAGAGCAGTTCTTGCTAATTCTTCCTGCGGGTTCTGTACCACGCCGTTTTATAGACATTTTATAAATTTGTTCAATTGTAAAGGCGCGTGGTGCAATAAATTTATAGAAACACATATATGTGCGCCTGTGTACTTCTCGTATTGCGCTGCTCTGTGACTTCGTTAACAAGCTTTTCTCATGCAGGACATGACTTGGGTATTGCATGATCCATTTCAACCCCAAGTAAAAAACATAAGGAGTTAATATCTCTTACACAGTATCTGCAAGCTTCCGTGAGCCTTTTCAACACCGATGTCGTTGAGTAAGTGAAAATTCACAATTTATTTCGAGCACCATAGATATGCTAGTCACTAAGAACAAAACTGAAATAGGTAAAATACATTTTGTATATTGATGGCGTCCAATCGCTCCAGTTTTGTGCTGTTGGTTTTGGTTGAAAACAACAAGTAGGCTGGCGAAAGATATAAATCAAGCACGCAACGCGATATAAAGCCATCTAAATATTTAGCCATAACACGTGACAGAAAACTTTTCTGTGCACCAGCTTGTTAAGAAGGAGGGAGCATTCGAAAAGGCCAAGCTTAATTGCAGCGTAATTGCGGCGCTGATTAACCCTTTAGGGCGAATTGTGCATAGTTGCATACAAAGCGAACATGGGTCTTTTTATGGGAATGCCCTTGCACGAACTTATTTACACAGTCTATAGACTGTCCATAGACTTCTGTAGACAGTCTATAGACTCTCTATAGATTAACCCTAGAGAACAGTCTATAGGCAATACAAATCCTATAGACACACTATAAATTTATGGCCATACACTTTTAGTAGACTTTTGTCTATAGTCTATAGGCTATGATAGACAAAAATATTGATAGGGAGGCAATATAGACTACAAGAAGTCTATAGACCGTCTATAGACTATTTTATAATTGCAATTACTGCATCTTGCAGTGATTTCTTAGTTTCGGTTTATGTTGCTAATAAGATGCTCTCTAAACACAGGATGTACTTGTATGGCGAAGGAAATTGTGCGTAGTGTGCGTGATGAACACTGTTCAGCCGTAAAGCTTCTTTTCCATGATTAGAGCGCACGCTGTCCTTCAGTATCGGTGCATGCATCTAATATTGTTGCATTTTTGGTTTTGGAAAGAGGAGAGAAAGCTAAATACGCGGCTGTTCCTAAAAAGCCTGAGAAGCTCAGGTCTGAAAGGGACCGCAGCAAACGCTCTATCTCCTCACCTACCGTGGAAAATGCGCGGGGATGGCTTTGCCCCAAGGATGTGGCGGGCATGGGACAACCCGGCCGCCATTATCGGCACGTGGAAACGTTCGCCGCCGATACCAAAAAAGTCCCGCCCCTGCCCCAGCCGGCAAGTCGGAAACCGTTCTTACGCAGCCTTCCTCTTCCGAGGAATGTCTCGTTGATGTTGTGTAGCTAACTGGCCTGCTGTTTGTATTATTTGCAAAGCGCCGTTAATATCATATGAGTGTTGACGCATTGTTGTATCTGATAGCTAGTGGGCAATGTCATTCGACTCTTCCTGCATAGAAAATGGCAGCAGGAAAATGGAAATGGAAAGAGAATCCTTATAAAATACCTCCGTGGAGAATTATTCCAAATGCATAAAAATATAAAGGTGCCTTGCAGCTTCACGTTTTACCACAATTAAGATAATTCAGCAGTATGTCTAAGTTGAGGGTCTAACGCCCCCCCCCCCCACCCCCCTCCCCCGACCACACTTTGAAAATCCGCAATCACTAGGAAACTAGAGCAGCATCGTTGTTGCTTACCTGCCAGCAAAAGGGAGCATGCCAAAGAAGTCTTCATTGCTTTGATGCTATGCCTTGTGTCCTTTCTTCAGTAGCAAGGCGAAGATTGCAATTTGAACTGCACGGGTCGGTATATATAGCCGTTCGAACCGTAAGGCGATACTCTTCAGTGAATAGCTAATGTTCACACCAGTGTTTTCAGCATTTTTGCTTGTGCAAAAGAAATAATATATATCGCTGGGCTTAAAGTGAAATAAATTTCTCAAGAGGCCAGGAAATTTCTAATCTAAACCTAAAAAAAAGACTATTGTTCGACTTCAACGTGTTCGGTACACGTTATACAGTGCAAATAAAAATAAGCTACTGAGACTAAAATGCCAAAGGCCATTCGCGCTCTTTGCCTGCTATGAACGATTACTAACCAGCCCAACAATAATGCTCTCTGTAGATGCTAACCGCTAGGTATTGTCATCACGAAATGATATATGTGTTGGCGAGGTGCTCGGGTTAAACCAAAGTTTTTAATATACTGATTCAATGCACCAGTGTACAGTCAAGCCGGAATGAAACGCGAGCAGCACCTGTCAGAAAACAAAATCTATTTTGTACTTGCAGCTGCCGCGCACAACAAGGCTGACAAATGTTCAAGAATAAGAGGTCTATCGTAGTAAGTAAGAGCACCACTGTCGAGTTTACTGCTGCAAACATAAACGCAGCATGCATGTGACTAACAGTTATAAAAAATAACTTGGGCTAAACTGTTGCTTAACCGAACAATTCAGCGTAAAGCTCTCCCCCAGGTGGCGTTCCCGCTGCTGTTCGACGCATGCGTAACTGCCGGACCCGCTGCCTTCTTCACAAGGAAGGAAATCGAATGGGAGTAACGAATAGCAGTAACTCCTACTAAATTTACTGCATTAGATTTCAACGACGATCAAGAGTCTTTTTCACCAACGGAGAGCGGCTGCCACTGCACAACGCTATCTCTAGATGTACCACGGCGCTGACGTGGTAACCGGACTATTTTAGGGCCCCAGTGAACAAGTGAACAGTGCACCACATCCTCTTGGGCAGCAGGTCCTAGGAAGAAACTGAAGAATAACGGCAGATTGGGCGAGTTGGTTTTGCCGAGCTACTCAGAAAACAGCGCTACAGACACAGACTTCGCTGTCCGTTTACTTTGTCCCTCAGAAATCCCGCTGCGCCCCACAACATCTACGCAGGAGACACACATTTGCGAAGGTAATCTACAGAAGCCTTAGATCACACAATGCGTGCATAACCAAGCTTTTCAACTGTCTTCATACTGGTTTCCAGAGAAATTTTTTGTCCTAAGCGAAGGGTCTTCTCCTGCTGGGAATCCACGGTGACGTATCCAAGTACCAAAAGCCTTCCTTCCGTGGGCAGCCGTTTGGTAGCTTTGGGAAGCGAAATTCGGACGGCGTTCCACAGGAACTCCGTGAGGTCGTCTGTAGTCTTACACCACTGGCGAATGACGCGTTGGCTGTGGCGTGCATCACCTTCATAGCGCTTAGTCGGAAGCGTGTTGTTGAAAAATCTCGCCTATCGTCACCATTCACTCTGAAGTATCTTGTCATTCTTTTGGCGGGGACCGAGGACGGATGCAGCATTCCGCAGGGGGTTTGTAGATCGGTAGGGCAGGATTCATGACGGCAGTACCAAGAGGCATATCGGGCTCGAAAAATGCACATGGCGATGAGCGGAGGCAGAACAGCTCGTTCTGACAAGTCTAGGTGCTGACACATAAAAGAAGCGCAAGTAATAGAATTGAACTGAAGACGAACGGCAGATTGGGCGAGTTGCTTTTGCTCGGTTACTCATAAAACAGCGCAACGCAACGGACACTTACTTTGACCCTTAGAAATCTATGCACTCAGAAACACATTTTGAAATGTAATCTACGAGAGCATTATATATATATATATATATATATATATATATATATATATATATATATATATATATATATATATATATATATATATATATAGCGAACCTTGAGAGTGTTCACCAGCGCCACCCTCGTCCATAGCGGTAGACGTAGCACGTCCTGTAATACCGCAAGTGTGACGTAGAACGTAATCTAACGGCGAGGGCAGGAACTCTGCAAGAGCCCTCTTATGCTACCTATGGCATGAAGACTGCCAGAACCGAGACCCCCGTTAAGCTATTAGCAGACAAGGCAAATGAAATAAGGGGCTCGTTTGACAAACATATTAAGGAAACCAACAGACACCGAAACCAAGGTGCATAGGGGATGTTTTCTTTTTTTGTTGTTTTTTTAATTTGTAGTGCCGATCAATTGCTTTTTAAGGAAAATTACTTATAAAGCAGCTATGGACGAGGGTGGCACTGGTGAACACTCTCAAGGTTCGCTTACGCGCAAAACATAAATACCCAAGAAAGCAGCAGATTGGACAGCCGTCGCCGTAGCTCAGTTGGTAAGAGCACCGGACGCGATATTCGGAGGTCGTGGGTTCGGATCCCACCGGCGGCATGGTTGTTTTTCTGCTGCTTTATAAGTAATATATATATATATATATATATATATATATATATATATATATATATATATATATATATATATATATATATATTCGGTTGGCGTTGGTCGAACGGCGACACGACGGACACACTCACAGTCGTGACTCGAAAATCCAAGCTGCACTTCGTCTACTCCTTCGCTGCGCTGCTTGAATTCCTGCCGGTCGGTCCCATTACAGTTACTTCCCCGCCGAAAAAGGAGCCATCCTGGCGACTTACGGGGAGGAAATCATGGGCGGATCATAATAAGGCTTGAGGCGCTCGACGTTGTAAGGTTTCTGGCGACAGCCGGTGGTCTGATTCAGCTGCGTATTCGGCCCGGACACCTGCAACCGGGGTCACTGCACGGCGATAGGCATCTTGGTTCCCACGGCCGGTCCTCGCGGGGTTTATTGGATTCGAGACGGAGGATTCCACTGCCGTTTGTAAAAAACATTGTTCCCGGAAGATCGACCGTGCGGCACGGAGGCAGTTAGCGACCGCCAGAACCGAGCAGGGGTGACTCACCCCTTCAACTGTGCCTGCTCGCCGGCGCCTCGCCCATTCGGACTTCCCGGAAGACGTGTCCGACTTGACAGTGTGAGAACTGTCGTTCGGACGCGAAGACAACGCTCTCTCTGGTGGGGGCGATTGTCCAGCGGCACCCTTTCTCTCCGGCGAGGCATGTGACGGGGGCGTGTCCCTATGTGAAGTGGTGTGTGTGTACGACAACGCAAGTTAGGCCACGCCCAACCTGGCGAAGACCTCCTCGAACCTGGGGAATCCAAGGGACCGGACCCTTTTTAAACCGGACGACGAGTGCCGTGAGGAAGGAATCCTCGATCATCCTCAGATCTTCTCAGATCCTCCGACCTTCCCCCATCACCCTCCAATGGGTTCCAAAATCTTGTAAAATATGTAAAATAAACCCCCTTTACAGTTTCCTTCATAACCAAGTTCGACAACGTCATTCGGAGAAGGGACCTGCGGCGCTGAAAGAGTCAGCTCACTCAAGGACCCCTCGTCCCCAACAACTGGTTGGCAGCAGCTGGGATGGACCGTGCGACATCGTGCTTTCTCAACCGGTAAGCGTTTCGGCATTTTGCTATAGGATTCGCCAGGCTTCAGATTTTGAGTGAATAATCTAGAATCAGTGGGAAGTGTATGTCAATTGAGAAAGAGTAATCTCACGACATTTTGCAGATAGCATTGCCAAAGCGGAGAAACCGTTGTCATGGACCTTATGAAATTGTCAAAGTCGGACATGCTGTTGTTATGCGAGAAACTGTCAATAGAAGTACAGGGCAAGATTACAAAACTTGAAATATGCAAGACAATTCAAAACCACGTAGAGGACGATCAGCTGGTAGATACGTGGAATTTCGTACAGGAAGAAAAAAGAAAAAGGGAAGCGGAATGGGAAAAAGAGAAAGAACGGCAAAAGTGGGAAGCTGAAAAGGACGAAAGAAATCTAAAGCGATTGCAGCTTGAATGCGAAAATCGAAAAAAAAGGCGACAGTACGAGAGCCGGGTCTCCTGAAAGAGCAAGCGATGTACAATCATATAGAATGAACAGATTCATGCAGCCCTATGAAAGTGGAAGGGACATAGGATTGTACCTGGGAAACTTTGAGAGAACTTGCGAAAGGGAGAACTTTGCTCGCAGTACATGGCCGCAACGGCTTCTGACACTCTTGCCATGTGAAGTAGCTGAAGTCATAGCGAGACTTAGCAAACAAGACGCAGCTGACTACGAAAAAGTCAAAGCCAGCCTGCTAAAAAGGTACCGGCTGTCAGCCGAAGCTTTCCGACAGCGCTTCAGGAACGCAATGAAAAACGATAGCGAGGGCTATCCGGATTTCGCGTATGGCCTAAAGACGAATCTGTTAGAGTGGCTAAAAGGAGCTGAGGTTTATGAAAGCCAAAATCATTGAGTGTTTTTGCCTTGAGCAATTTTACCGAAACTTTCCCCAAGTGGTGAAACTGTGTGTTCAAGACAGGGAAAATGTCGACACAGTTGAAAGGGCCGCTGAGCTAGCAGAGGAGTACGTTTCGCGCAGAAGGTTGAGCACTGAAGAGGGTGCGTCACACGCTCGAAATGCGATGCGAGATAAAGGGCCTAGCAGAAAGACGCGAAGTGCTAAAAGTTCGGAGCAATCGGAGGGAACGAAGGTAGCGCCAGAAAAGCGTGAAGAACAGACGAAGAGACAGGGAGCAGACAAAGCCGCGAAAAAAGAGTTTGAATCTAGTAGGCCATTTCGTTGCTACAACTGCAATGGTGTCGGGCACTTTGCAGCCAAGTGTACAAAGCAACGTTTGGTCTTCTCGTGCGTCGAGGATAACGCCGAGAATCTAGAGCTCCTTAAGCCATACCTGCGCGAGCTGCACGTTAACGGGAAACCGTGCAGGGTGCTTCGTGATAGCGCCGCGACGATGGACGTTGTCCATCCGTCTTATGTTTCCGCGGACGATTTTACGGGAGAAGTCTCGTGGACAAAACAGGCAGTAGAAGAACACAGTGTATGCCTTCCCATAGCTAAAGTGAGAATTTGTGGACCGTTTGGAGAGCTAATCACTGAGGCCGCAGTTTCGAAGGCCGTGCCACTTCAATATCCTTACCTCTTCTCGAATCGATCAGACCAATTGCTACGCGAGAGAGGCCAGAAGCTCGGGAGCGGGGTGATACAAGCTTTGACGAGGTCGAAAACTCGTCAGCTCGCATCTCAACTAAGTCAGGTTCCCGAACCTCAGGTAGCCAGAGACGCACCAGCCAGCATATCGTTGCAATCAAATGAGGAGGGAAGGGAACCAACGAGGAATGAAAGCCAGACAGCTGACCGAGCAAATGAGCGACTAGGCACTTCAACCACTAAGTCGGTAGAGGAATCAGAAAACGCTGAATGATCCGTTTTATCTCCAACATCGCGTAGTTATGATCGCCTTCTGCAGGTGAACAGGGAGTCCCTAATAAAAGAACAGAAGCAGGATCCCACTTTGGAAAGACTGCACCTTACAGCTAAAGAGGGCATCGCGAGACGCAGCATAACGATGCACGAGAAGGGAGGTTTACTATACCGACACTACCAGGACAGAAAAGGCAGAACATTTGATCAGCTGGTCGCGCCCGAAAAATACAGGGCGGACATTCTGAGTCTCTGCCACGGAAATAGCTGTGCAGGACATCTGGGAATCAATAAAACAAAGGAGCGGCTATTAATGGAATATTATTGCCTTGCTGAGTCACTCAGGAGGTGAACTGCAAATCATGATCAATGAGTTAGACAGGCAGAGCAGATCGATGGGTCTAAAAATTAACATGCAGAAAACCAAGGTAATGTTCAACAGCCTAGCAAGGGAACAACAGTTCACAGTCGGCAGCGAGAGCCTAGAAATTGTGACGGAATACGTCTACTTAGGGCAGTTAGTGACAGCTGATCCGGATAATGAGAAGGAGATAACTATAAGAATAAGAATGGGGTGGAGCCCATATGGCAAATTCTCGCAGATCATGAGTGGCAGTTTACCAATTTCCCTCAAGAGGAAAGTGTACAACAGCATAATCTTACCGGTACTCACCTACGGAGCAGAAACGTGGAGGCTAACGAAAAGAGTTCAGCTTAAGTTAAGGACAACGCAGCGAGCCATGGAAAGAAAAATGATAGGTGTAACGTTAAGAGATCGGCAGCGGGCAGAGTGGGGGAGGGAACAAACACGGGTTAATGACATCCTAGTCGAAATCAAGAGAAAGAAATGGGCTTGGGCACGGCATGTAATGCGAAGGCAAGATAACCGCTGGTCCTTAAGGGTAACGGAGTGGATTCCAAGAGAAAGTAAGCGGAGCAGGGGGCGGCAGAAGGTTAGGTGGGCGGATGAGATTAAGAAGTTTGCAGGCAAAGGGTGGATGCGGCTGGCAAAGGACAGGGTGAATTGGAGACACATGGGGAAGGCCTTTGCCCTGCAGTGGGTGCAGTAAGGCTGATGATGATGATGATGATTGGCTGGGTTGTTTCAAAGATGCAGAACGCTACGTAAAATCATGCGATGCGTACCAGCGCGTGGGCAAGCCGGGAGAGACATGGAAGGCTCCACTGAAAATTGTTCCATTGATCTCGGAACCCTTCCGCCGGCTTGTAATAGACACAGTAGGCCCTTTGCCTAAAACGAAATCAGGCTATAAGTACTTGCTTACTATGCTATGTCCCGCCACAAAATTTCCCGAAGCAATTCCGTTGAAGGACTTGAGCTCCACAGAAATAGTTGACGCCCTTTTGTCAGTGTTCGCGAGAATAGGATTTCCGGCCGAAATTTAGGCCGATCAGGCGACGGTCTTTACAAGCGCCTTGACGACCACATTCCTAGAAAGATGCGGAATAAAACTGTTACACACCTCGGTGTATCATCCGCAGTCCAACAGTGTAGAGAAATGGCATTCGGTGCTGAAGCGGGTGCTACGCGCTCTTTGTTATCAGCATAAAGCAGACTGGGAGGATTGTCTGCCGGCCAAACTTTTCGCTTTACGAACAGTACCCAACGAAGCTACGGGGTTTACGCCAGCAGAACTCGTGTACGGAAGAGCCCTCCGCACTCCCCTCCGAATGCTGAGAGAAATGTAGGAAGGGACAGGAGAGAACTAGACAGTGGTTGAGTACGTGCTTCAGCTACTGGACCGCCTTAACAACACGAGGGAATTAGTAAATCGAAATATGAAAGCTGCCCAGGAGGCCGCCAAGGTCTATTTTGTCAAAAACGCGCGCCTTCGAGGTTTCACCGCGGGCGATCGCGTGATGATCCTCCGGCCATCGAGAAAAAACAAGATGGAAGTTCACTGGGATGGTCCAGTAGAAGTGTTGCAAAAACTTTCGGAGACGAATTACGCGCTAAGGGTTCCAGGCAGGGGAAAGCAGGTGAGAATCTATCATTGCAACCTGATGAAGCCGTTCGTGGAACGCAGCGGGATCGTCAATCTCACTCTAAATGAACGAGAAGAGCTGGACAGCGAGAGTCAGGGTTGGAAGGGAGGTGCGGACGCTAGTGACAACGTGGAGAACATTCTGGCTCACTCCGTGAATGCAGAGTTCCTAAGCGGGACACAGGTCGACACGCTAAAGCAGTTGTTGAGCGAATTCGCAGACCTATTTAGCAGTCGCCCGGGAAAGACACACCTCCTGACACACGAAATCGAGCTCACCTCTGATGAGCCGGTACGGTCGAAACCCTACAGGGTATCACAGCGACAAAAAGAAATAATGGACGCGGAAATTCAGCGCATCTTGGAGTGAGGGGTTGTAGAGCCAGCGGAAAGTGACTATACCTCAGCGCTAATTCTTGTTGAGGCCCCAGGGAAAGATCCTCGTCCATGCGTGGATTATAGAAAGCTGAGTGCAATTACCAGGGATACATAGAGGAAAGGATAGAAAGGGTGAGCGGCGGGAAATTCATTTCCACCCTCGATCTCGTACGGGGATAGTGGGAAGTTCCCCTCTCAGAAAGCGCGAGCCGGTATGCCGCTTTCATCTCCCCAGCGGGCACCTTTCGACCCTTAATGCTTAGTTTTGGGTTGAAGAATGCCCCCTACAACTTCTCGAAACTCATGAACATCGTACTGAAGGACATGCAGTGCTTTGCGCTCCCTTATTTAGACGACGTGGCTATTTTTTAGGAAACCTGGCAAGAGCATCTAGAACACCTAAAGACCGTGTTTTGCAGTTTACGACAGGCTGGACTGAAACTGAAGGCAGAAAAGTATAGATTTGGTTGCGCTCAGGTGACGTTCTTGGGCCACGTTGTAGGCCAGAGAACTAGGAGCACATCGGAGTTAAAGATTGCCCCGATCGCAGCATTTCCGCAACCACATGACGAAAACGGACATTCGCTCCTTTATGGGATTAGTTGGGTACCACCAGCGATAAATTCCTAGCTACTCACAGCGGGCTAGTCCCTTAACTGACGCCTTGCGAAAGGAAGCACCTACTAGTGTAAGTTGGGATAACCAAAAAGAAAACGCCTTCAAAAGCCTGAAGGAAGCACTCGTGTCCCGACCCTTGCTCAGGACCCCTGACTATGTGAAAGAGTTCATAGTCCAGTGTGATGCCAGTGATAGAGGGCTGGGTGCTGTCTTAAGCCAAGTTGGCTACGACCATGAAGAACACCCAGTTCTGTACATCAGCCGCAAACTGACCAGTAGAGAGGAAGCGTACAGCGCTTCCGAAAAAGAGTGCGCGTGTTTAGTTTGATCAGCGCAGAAGTTGTCGTGTTACCTGTACGGAGCAAAGTTTGTGTTTAAGACTGACCATTGTCCTTTAACGTGGTTGCGACAGATGTCCCCCAAAAATGGTCGCTTGCTCAGATGGAGTCTGGCTCTCCAACAATAGAATTTCTCGTGCGTTATAAGAAGGGTAAACTGCACGGAAATGCTGATGGCTTGAGCAGACTGATGTAAGCGGGAGAACTAAGAGGAATCTCCTCCTGTGTGAGTTTTTTTTTTTACTTTGTTCCGAGTAATCCGGCTGTGGCAGTTTCAAAAGGGGATGTTTCGCGCTCAGTCGGCACAAAATTAACCCAAATTTGAACACAATTTTTTAAAAGTGTATTGTTGTCAATGGAAGAGGAATGGTGATTCTTTGGCGAAGTCCGAGCGCTTGCAGGTGGGGCAGTGCTTTGCTGTTTGGAAAGTCCCACCTGCGCTTTCCTTTATTGATGGTGCTTTGGGTTTTTCCTTGGGGGCGATGATATTGCAATCCAGGGGACCAACATGGACGCCATCTTATCTCTACCTGCTCAGTGGTCGTCAACGCTGGACATTCGAGATTTTTCGGGCCGCGGAGGAGCTGTAAGGTTTCTGGAGACAGCCGGTGGTCTATTTCAGCAGCGTATTCGGCCCGGACACCTGCAACCGGGGTCACTGCACGGCGATAGGCATCTTGGGTCTCACGGCCGGTCCTCGCGGGGTTTATTGGATTCGAGACGGAGGATTCCACTGCCGTTTGTAAACAACATTGTTGCCGGAAGATCGACCGTGCGGCACGGAGGCAGTTAGCGACCGCCAGAACCGAGCAGGGGTGACTCACCCCTTCAACTGTGCCTGCTCGCCGGCGCCTCGCCCATTCGGACTTCCCGGAAGACGTGTCCCACTTGACAGCGTGAGAACTGTCGTTCGGACGCGAAGACAACACTCTCTCTGGTGGGGGCGATTGTCCAGCGGCACCCTTTCTCTCCGGCGAGGCATGTGACGGGGGCGTGTCCCTATGTGAAGTGGTGTGTGTGTACGACAACGCAAGTTAGGCCACGCCCAACCTGGCGAAGACCTCCTCGAACCTGGGGAATCCTAGGGACCGGACCCTTTTTAAACCGGACGACGAGTGCCGTGAGGAAGGAATCCTCGATCATCCTCAAATCTTCTCAGATCCTCCGACCTTCCCCCATCACCCTCCACTGGGTTCCAATATCTTGTAAAATATGTAATATAAACCCCCTGTACAGTTTCCTTCGTAACCAAGTCCGACAACGTCATTCGGAGAAGGGACCTGCGGCGCTGAAAGAGTCGCTCACTTAAGGGCTTGTCGTCTCCAACAACGTGCACTGTTTCGCGCCCCCGGCGACGGTGGTCTGAAGAGGGGGTGAGCGGCTCAACGATGTAATTCACGGCAGAAGTTTGTTGCACAACGTAGTAAGGCCCGAGATAGCGAGAAAGTACTTTCGTGGAGAGGCCGGGAGTGGAGGAAGGCACCCATGCAGCGCGAAACGAGGGCGCCAGATGGGTATGACGCGGGAGGGTGCGAGGAGTCGCGACGGTGCTTCTGATGCCATTGGAGCTGTGTAGGGAAAGAGCAGGCAAGTTGCCGGCATTGTTCGGCATACAGGTGAGCTTCGGAAAGTGATGTAGTCTCGGAAGGCTCAGGGCGATAGGGAAGGGTGTTGTTCATGGTGGATGTAGGCGCCGGGCCATATAAGAGAAAGAAAGGAGAAAGCACAGTCGTTGTCTTCGTAGCCGTATTATACGCGTACGTGACGAAAGGGAGCACTTTGTCCCAGTTGTAGTGGGCGGTGTCAACGTACATGGCGAGCATGTCACAGAGTGTGCGGTTGAACCGCTCAGTCATCCCGTTGGTCTGGGGGTGATAGGCGCTGGTTCAGCGATGAACGATTTTGCATTGCTTTAGCAGGTCCTCGACGGCGTACGAGAGAAAAACACAGCCGCGATCACTTAGCAGTTCTTTCGGGGCGCCGTGACAAAGAACAAGACTGTGTAGAATGAAGCGGGCGACATCGTTTGCGGTAGCAGATTTGAGAGCCGACGTTTCGACGAAACTTGTTAGATGGTCAACGGCCACGATGACCCTGCGATTGTTAGCCGATGTAGTTGGAAGTGGGTCATAAAGATCAATGCCGACGCGGTCAAAGGGACGGCCAGGGCAAGGTAACGGCTGCAAAGGAGCGGCGGCGGAGTGAGGAGGTTTCTTGCGACGTAGGCAGGCGGTGCACGACCGAATTTACTGACGTATGTAGCGGTAGATACCTCGCCAGTAATATCGCAGACGAAGGCGAGCATATGTTTTCAGTACACCGGCGTGGCAGCATTGTGGAGCGGCGTGGGAAGAGGCGCAGATGGCAGCACGGAGGTGTCGAGGGATCACCAACAGTCACTTCCGCCCGTCGGAGAGGTAGTTACGGGGGTATAAGAGGCCATCACGAACGGCGATGTAGTGGGCTTGGCGGCGTAGGGTCCAGGACGAAGAATGCGGCGAGGAATTGTTCAGGAAAGGGAGCAGCGAGGTGATCCAAGGATCCTTCAGTTGTTCGGAGAGCATATAAGGGACGTCGAACGACGATAAATCGTAGGCACAGATGGGGGCAGAGGTTGAATTGCATGAGAGCGGTGAACGAGAAAGGGCGTCGGCGTCCGAGTGCTTCCAGCCAGGACCATAAATGACGTGAATATCAAACTCCTGGAGACGTAAAGCCCTACGGGTGAGTCGGCCAGAAGGATCTTTTAGGGAGGATAGCCAGAAGAGGGCATGATGATCTGTGACGACATAGAAGGGGCGGCCGTAAATGTAAGGTCGGAACTTGGCAATCGCCCAAATGATGGCGAGATATTCTTTTTATGTTACAGAATAGTTCGATTCCGCCTTGGTGTGTGCGCGGCTGGCGTAAGCGACAACATATTCCTGATACCCAGGCTTTTGCTGGGCAAGAACGGCGCCCAAGCCCACACCGCTCGCATCAGTGTGAATTTCTTTCGGACAGGCAGGATCAAAATGGAGAAGGATTGGGGGAGAGACCATCAGGCGACGTAAAGTGCTGAACGCGGTATCGCAGGCTGGTGACAAAGACGAGAGGTTCGGGCTGCCGGCAAGAAGCTGCGTAAAAAGGGGCGATGATACAGGCGAAGTTGAGGATGAAGCGGCGAAAATATGAGCATAAGCCTATAAAACTGCTAAGTTCTTTTAAGGTGGTCGGTATGGGGAAGTCAGCGACGGCGCTAAGTTTGGCAGGGTCAGGAAGAACGCCGTCCTTGGAGATGACATGGCCTAATATTGTCAGCTGCGTAGCACCGAAGTAACATTTTTTTTCAAGTTGAGCTGTAGCCCGGCGTCAGTAAGGCACGTAAGTACGCGCTGAAAGCGCTGCAGATGGGAAGGAAAATCTTTGGAAAAAACGACAATGCTCTCCAGGTAACATAGAGAAGTTTCCTATTTGAGGCCGCTCAGAATATTATCCATCACTCTCTCGAATGTGGCTAGAGCTTTGCAGAGGCCGAATGGCATCACATTGAATTCATACAAGCCGTCTGGGGTGACGAAAGCGGTTTTCAGCCGGTAAGCGGCAGCCATCGGGACCTGCCAGCAGCCGGAGCGTAAGTCGAGAAATGAAAAATACTCCGCTCCCTGCAAGCAATCCAGTGCTTCGTCGATTCGGGGTAGAGTATAAACATCCTTGCGAGTGATCTTGTTGAGACGGCGGTAGTCCACAGAGAACCTGGTTGAGCCATCTTTTTTCGTCACTAAGACAATAGGAGAGGCCCAAGGGCTGTGAGAAGGCTGTATAATGCCGCGCTGAAGCATGTCGTCAACATTGCCACGGATGGCGCGGCGCTTACTAGGCGAGACGAGGTACGGTCGCTGGCGCAAAGGGACGTGTGCACCAATGTCATGTGGCCTGACATAGGTTGTGTTCATGAAGACGTTGGTGGTCTATAGTTTATGCAAGACAGAAATCAGACGCGCTTATTTTTCTACTGCAGCAGGCATGCCAGCCAGAACATATGCAACAATTCCATACCGTTTCTCTTGGCCTTCCCACTTGCAGACATTCGTACTACATCATTCTCTACTTTGAATTCATACATTCATAGATTCTTGGGAGTCCTCATACTCCTCGTGGGGTAATCGTGCAGCGGTTTCAGGTGCTCCCAGCGGTGGGATTTGTTCGGCACAGATTGCTCTCCCAGAGCGACCAATCACTAATTTAACTGCCACCTGCCACAGTAAGCAGTTCGCTTGCTATCCCATGGGCATATTGTGATTACGCTACAAGGTCACATAACCAATGTGGCTCACCTGCCTCATAGGCTGATCTCTGTGCCCCACCTGCCAGAGTCATGCTTGATATTTTTCGCTCATAACGCTGACGCTAACAACGCGGACACCGACGCCGACGCCGCAATTTCTGGCCCACGGGGCATTTAACGTTATCGCGTTAACACTGATTTCTTGATTCCCTCGAAGTTTGCCCAAGCAGTCTCTGAATTACGAAGCCGTGGACTCTCAAAGGAGTATTTTCATGTGGTTTTACTCCGCTGGCAATACTCCAGACGTACCACCAATCCCAAGCAAGAATCTTCTTATCTTCTCTTGTCTTGTACCACTTGTCTTGTGCTCCAAACTAATCCGAGCTTACCCGAGTTACTCGAAAAGTTCGCAGGAATGTCGCGCCGGCTGTAACCAGTGGGACGAGAGCTTTGCACCAGCTAGGTCATGTAACGTACCTTGGGGCGTCATCCCAACCTGCCTTGGCAGGTGCCAGTTAAATCCATGATTGAACGAGAAAGGTTGCTCGGGAAGTGGAACACGGGTAGTACTACTCCTATCGGTGGCTGTGATATAAACAGCAACCTGCCAGTGCAGCGGTGCATCGCCAAACCACTTCCCACTCTTCTAGTAGTGGTGCTGGAATTATCCGCGATCTGGGAATGTTAAGTACAGAATAACCAATTCTGCATACATGGACATTAACGCAGTAAACCTATCGCATCATACCCTTAAGGCGGAGCTTAAGTGTCGTCTCCAATTGAACATGAACACCTGTTTTCGAACATCTACTCGGTTTAACTAATTTAAACCCCTACCATTTTTGTAGCGTAAGCTATACCGCCGCGCCGCGCGCGCCTGGCCGGTCTGCGCATCCGCTGGAAACCGCACCACGTGACCAACCACGTGACTGGTCACGTGACCAACCGCGTAACGAACCACGTGACCAGCCACGGCGTCGTGCCGCCGGCAGCTGCTCTGCACCACGTAACCGACGACGTGGCCAACCACGTGGTCAACCGCCCCACACTCACTGAGTAAAGAAGGTTTAACCGTGAATAAAGGCGCATGTAATGAATGTGCGCCTTTCATATATTAACTCTTCCGAACCAGATGTCGCCGCGCTTACTCTACGTATATCCTGGCTTAACAGGGCTAGGCCATCATCAATTTTTTAGCGTGAGCTACACTGGCCGAGGTTGAGCAGTTTCGGGTGGCTCCTGGAGAACCATGCTGCGCATGCGCGAGCAGCAGTGACGTCACACGGAGCACAGCTGGCGCGCTGGAGCCGCCGCCGCCGCCGCGCGCTCCGCCGCAGCCGCGCTCGTTCGTCTCGCCGGTCTTCAGAGTGCCTCATAGATAGTGCCCCTCATTTTGTGCGCATGCGCAGAGGTATCACTGGGGGTATACATATAGCGGGGCGTTTGCCAGTGTGGTATAGCCATGGAGCAGGAGAGCAAAATTGATGCTCACGCTATGTATATCCTGGCGTAGCCGAGCTAAGGCACTGCTAAATTTTTTTGTAGCGATAGGTACATTACGGTAGCATTTCGAACCTTCAGCATGGCGACGCCTTGGCGGTGGCTGCGCTACCACCCTGTGGCTGCGCCGCCTCCCTGTGGCCGCGCTTCCACCCTGTTGTTGGTCATGTGGTGCGGAGCAGCTGCCGGCGGAGCGGTGCCGTGGCTGGTTCCGTGGTTCGTCACCTGGCTGGTCACGTGACCGGTCATGTGGTGCGGAGCAGCTTCTGCAGTTGGCGGCGCCTCGCGCCAGTGAATCCGAGCTGTCACAGCTCAGCGCTTGCGCCTAGTCTCATTGGGACGAAGATAAAGAAGGAACGCCCAGCGAAACGGAGCGGCGAAAGACTGACTTAGCAATTCAAGTGAGCAAGTTCCATCCGGCCAGCTGTAGCTATCGCGACACTCCAAGTTTAACCAGAGCTAAACCACCGGCAATTTTTTTTCTTTTCTGTCATTTTAGAAAATTTAGCGTGGCAACCTTCACCGCGCACATCCTCTCGTTCTCGTGTGATTTAGCCAAATTTTGTTCCGCTCGACACGTTCTTGCGTCTCATGAGCACAGAGAGCGACTAAGCGTGGCGCGTGCCCCTCAGCTCGATAATGCCTGTTTGGGTAAGTGTGGAGACGGTTGGTATTGTTTTTTGTCAAAGCAGGATAGAGTTAGATGCTAGAGCAGTTTTTCTTTCCTAAAGCTGTGCGTAATAGTGTTCTCCACCTGAAGTGTTTTTTTTTTTAATGTGAGTGTTTTTGTAAGCAATAGCCTGTTTTCAGCCTAGTGGTTCATAGCCAGCAAGAGTCTTATGACCAAGATTAATTTCATATTTTGGTGAAGAATATTGCCTTGCGTTCCCGCATCGTTTTTTTTTTGAAGCAGATAACATAAAGAAACAAACATATACGATCATTCGCCTGGGCTTGAGAGCGAGAATACTTACAATCTGCACGTTGTGCGGTATGTGAATATTGTGACAATGGGCTACAGCTGAAACAGCAGACCAGTCCAGTTCCGGCATAAACAACAGAATTGTAATGTCATAGTGTTGTAGAAAGAATGGCTGTCAAAAGCAAGGAGGTTTCAGCTCGTTTCGAGCTTTGTTTTGTCGCAGTGCATTTTGTAATACGTTTTCGCTCAGTCGTTTTTGTGCGTCATCTTCAAGTGCTGAAAGCAACAGTTCTCTCTCTATTTACATATTGTGCAGGACAACAGACACCAGCGTTAAGTTAGTACGTGTGAGTTTCGCATTACTTGTTTAGCTTTGCACTTAGAAGTGGAAGCAGATAGCAACTGTTCAGGAGAGGACATCCTTTAGGCCTTTCAATTGCTTTGTCTCTTTGCGTCACAGTGACTGTTTATTTCGCGCAGTACTTTCTAAGAAGGAAGAGGGAGAGAGTGTTCTGAATGTGTGACACGTCGTAGCGCTCAAGAGGCACCGACTACATTGCAAGCGACATTGCAAGCAACTCGAGAATGGGAAAGCCGAGAAAATAACTATGTTCGAGTGCCGGCGTTTTCTGGCGTCCGCAGATTCAGTGAAATAGTGCAGATGGCAAGGTACATTACCTTGCAACAAAGCTGATGCGAACACTTGTTCCTTAGGCATGAACGAGCATTTTTGTGGGAAGAAAATGCCACAGCCAAGAACAAGGAGGCAGCGTATTGCTGGTTATGAATTCATGTGCTGCACAAACTTGTGTGATTGAACCAAAAAACAAATAAAGGGGACACTTAATCTCAGCCTTAAGTGTGTGTTGTGGCAGCGTTAATGGTTTTTTGCTAATCTTTTCTTAATTAGCAGTCCTTTATGATTACACATAATCAATATCTTTCATCAATAGGCATACTAGACCACACGATACACTATGCGAAACATAAGGTCCCCCTTTAACCAAGTCAAACGAACGTGCCTCCCAGGCCTACGGGTAGAGTGTCTGACTCGTAGACCAAGGGCCGTTGGCTCGATTAGCAAGTACTTCCTAGAATTTTCTTTTCAGCGCGAATAATTTACATCACGTCCTTACACATCATAATTATATTTCAGTCATTCTACGACCTGATATTTACAATTTAACTCGCTTCATTCGTTCTGATTCCACAGCTCTACATATGACGTCACGACCCTCTGGACCAATCAGGACTTTTCCGACAAGCAAACGGCAACACATAAGGTGGTGTTTCCCCTGAACGAGAGCTTACTGTTTGGCCAGACAAAAAATATGGCGCCTCTGTTAGCATTAATGCAGTCTCTATCACTTGTTGCGACCTCTCTTTATTTATTTATCTATTTATTACTACGTCAAAGGCCCCATTGAAGGGGTATTGCATGAAGGAATGCTTGCACCGTGCTTTGCCCAATTTCTAATAATTTCCTCTCATATTCAGCATAGCATTAGGTATAAATTAAGACAACGAAAGATAATGAAGAGCTTACCGTTGCTGGATGATATCAGTCATATTAGACCATATATTACGCATTAAATGTTGAAGGCGAACTCGTTTCCACAACTGCTTTATATATTAGAAAAAAATCTGCGTTTGTATAATTTAATTTATGCGTTAGTATGTCTTTATGTGAGATCGTACTTTTCTCATTTATTCTGAATGAATCGCAAGTCCGAATTACCTACTGTAATGCCGAAACAGAAGGTGTCAAAAAAGCTGCAGCAAAGCACATGTTCCTGACCGCGAGGCTAGAGCATGTTGCCGTTTGTCGCAGATGGACGGAGATATCAAAGCTGTTAGGAAACTGACAGAAACAAAAGTGTTAGCCATAAAGAAAGTTCGTCGAACTATTGTTTTCTGCGATAAACTTTTTAAGTGAAAGCAGATAAAAATCCTCTTCAGCTCAGCGCGCAAATCTTTCAAGCATGTACTTTTGTGCTCCACGTAGAACTCTTGTATGGGCTAGTTGGCACATCAGATTTCCAACAGAAGAAGGCTCAAGAGAAGAAGACAAAGGAGGCACACAAAATGGCAGGACCGGCGCCACTAGCAACTAAATTTTACTGGCATAAAACCCGCGTTTTTTGTAGGCCAACCGAGCCGTATCACACTTGCATGCACCCATATAACGCAGGCTCATGGAGCCAAAGCGAACAGTACACCACACACGATTGTCTTGGTGGCTAGAGCGGCACTCTTTTTTTTATCACCGCGGTCGAATTGGCTTTCGTCCTTATATCGATACAGAGGATGGGTTAGCTATCTTGGCATCTGCAGTTTTGTCATCTACCCGCAGCCGCGGTGTGCGTAGCGTTTTAGCAGCCGTACGGCCGTACAGAGAAGAAGACGACGAAGTGCATCCTTGTGGAACGCTTTCAGTAGGTTTCCAGCTTTTTTCTGTGATTTTGCGTGTATACTGCGGGGATGCCGTCCCCCGTCATACGTCGATGGATCTGAACCCTCCTGGGCATCCGAATAGCCTGGCGGCCTCCTCCTCGAGGTCGTCGAGGAAGCAGTGCCGCGGTCCGAGCGACCCCGACAGAGATGACTCCATCGAGTACCTTAGTGAGGCCAGCAGTGAGGACGGCTTTGAGACTTACCTCAGCCGGAAGACTAAGAGAAGACTTCTAAGGGCCGGATCGTCATCCAGTGAGTCCACTGTAAGAACAAGTGGCCAAACTCCGGCACACATCATCCTCGTGCTTTCTGTGCAGCCAACCGACAACATGAGGCGGCTTAACAGGCAGGTCGTCTCTGTAGAACTCGAGGCCCTCGTGCCTAACGATATCAAAGACGTTCGGTTGAATGCGCGGAAGAACATTGTAGCCGTTGATGTCCACCATGCGGCTGCACTGAAACCACTGCGGGCCACAACTCAGCTCGGCGGTTTATCAGTATGTACTGTTATCCCGCTCGGCGGGAATGAGTCCTCTTACGGCGTAATCTATGATGTCGACGAGGCTGTCACGTTGAGATGATTTGCCCATACTCGTGAGGCCGGCAAATGAAGGCAGTGTAATTCTATGGGTACCGCGTCTGGGCACCGCGTCCCATTGTGTGAAGTTTTTGTTCCAAGGAGACAGCCTTCCATCACGCGTGAAGGTGGGCCATATCCGTCATGCCGTGCGGCCATTTATTCCAAAACCCCTGCAATGCCACAAATGTTTGAAACTGGGTCATGTGAGCGGAGTCTGCAACAACACGAGAGTGTGCTCTCGTTGGGCCGGAGCTCACAGCGCTGAGTCCTGTAATGCGCAAGTGCTTAAGTGTACCAACTGCAATGGGCATCATGAGGCCTCATCTAAGAATTGTCCGCGAATAAAAAACGAGCGTGCCGTTCTAAAGCAAATGATTCGGGACAATTCTACGCACCGTGAAGCTGCCGCGACTGTTCGGAAAAGGCGTTCTCGCCGCAAGAAGAACTCAAGAAAGTCTATTGCAAAATCAACCACATCGACGTGCCCACGGCACCTCCTCAACCTCCTTCCGTGCCGCCACGTTCAAGTGTGTCCATTCAGCGAAATATCACCAAGGATAATCAGACCCCTCGTGTGCGGCTGCATGGCCAGCGCTTCCAGCGTTACGTCCTGCTGATCCTCCTCAGCGCAAGCTCCCATCGCCGAGCTCACCTGTCGTTAGAGAAGGGTTCCCAGAGCAAGATCGCCAAGCCCTCGTGGTCCTCAGGACGGTGGTCAACGCCATTCGCCCTCTGACACAGGCCCTTCAATCGTCAACCGCCCGAAGCGTCTTACTGGTGCTGGACTCTATGGCTCCAGCACTACAAGATCTTTAAAACAGAATGGCTGGCCAGGTTCCTACGTTTCGTGAGGAAGTCAGGGGCCTTGCGGTCTTCCAGAGGAACTCAAGAGGCCTAAAGTCACGAATCGCAAGTTTTCGGCAATATGTTTTCAACAACCACTTCCCGATATTAGTCATCTGTGAACCTAACTTATCCCAAGCAATCAGGCTTTCCGGGTACGAGCCTTTCTTTGCCCCGACATGCGGGGAGCCCAGCAAAGTCCTTGTCTACATTCGCACTGACATAACGTACGTTTTCTGCCCAGTTCAACCACACAATGACAATCAGTACGTGTGCTTCATAGTGAAAAAAGGATCTATAAAGTTCACACTGATTGCGGCGTAAGTCTCCCCCTCCTCTCAATTGGACTGCGAGAGGTTGAATACAATTATGGAGGCAACCCGGGGTCCTTGGATTATTAGCGGAGATTTCAACGCCCACCACCAACTGTGGGGAAGTCCTATAGTCGACGCCAGAGGGAGGAATCTGGCCTTATTTGCTTCAGGAAATGAACTTTATGTAATGAATGACGGCAGCCCGACATACCTGCGAGTTGAGTAGTTGAGTGGTTGTAAGCTACCGGTGGGATTAGCCTTGCAGTTACTGCCGGAAATTGCTCCACCGTAGCGACACTTAAGAAATCACAGAAACACTGTCCGCAAAAACCCAAATAGACACTCCTGAGGTCACCATGTGGAGGCCAAATCCGTGTCCTGCAGGTAAAGTAGAAGAAGGCGAGAAGCATCCCTTCTACTCGACTGGCTCCCGCGCGGGAAAACAATGTCCTGAAGAGAACTGTGAGGAACTCCTGCCTTCTTGAGGGATCCGAATAACACAGCCCGTTCCGCGTTGTACAAAGTACAGCACAAGAGGTAATGTTCTATGTCACCACAAACACCACACGTTGAACACAATGGTGACAACGCTAGGCCAGTCTTATACATCCACGCCGGCGTACGAGCAGAATCCGTGCGAACGCGGTGCAGCAAAGTGGCTTGGTACCTTTTGAGACCCTTGGTCACACATGGCTGATGAGGAGAGCTCCACAAAGAACTGAAGTGGCACAACACCACATCTCTGAACATTTGCTTGACTTCATGAGGGACTCCATGTACAGGAATCCCGGAGAGAGCTGTATGGGCGAGGTTGTCTGCTATCTCGTTGCCTAAGACACCTATGTGCGAGGGCACCCATTGAAAGCGTATAGAGAAGCCTTTGCTATGTAGATTCTGCACCAAACATAGGGATCTAAGACTCAAGGCATCAGTGGGGAACCTGTACTCTAACCTTTGAAGGGCAGATTTTGGATCCGTAATTATGACAGTAGGTTGAGGCGTACAACACCGTAGCTTCTTTAGAGCTGCCTCAATGGCAACGCTTTCGGCCATTGTGGAGGACACGACTTTAGTAAAACGAACAGACCAATCATACTTCAAAGACGGAATATGAAAAGCAGCTGCACTATATCCTCTGACCTTGTCCACAGAGCCGTCTGTAAAAATTTGAAGATGACTGGCATATTCGGTCTCAAGATGTTCCAGTACGAGTGAACGCATTGCCGCTAAAGGAGAATTCCGCTTAGCGCGAACGTGGGGAATTGTCAAGGAACAATCGAGGTTCGCAATGGACCAAGGTGGCTTCAACGTCTTAGGTCGATCTCGAAGGTCGAGACCCAGAGAACGAAGAGTATTTAAAGCCAAGTACGCCCGGGACTCAGATCTCTTTCGAAGGCGCTGTAGAAGCGCTCTCCCGGCAACAGTCTCTCTGAGGCGGCCAATTTGCAGCAAAAGTCTTTGTGAAGCGGCTAGCCGAAGAGGTTTCGATTGAGACTCATACAGTACTGCATTGTTTGGGGCAGCCTGCGGAACGCCGAGAGCCCTCCTTAGTCCCATTTTGTGCAAAACCTCAAGGCGTTCCAGCTGCGATACCGAGGGGGAAATTAAAGGGAGCTGGTACATTATGCGGCTTGTCACCAGGGCATCGTGAAGCCTGATCATTGAAGCAGGATGATTTCCCCATTGCTCACTAGCAACTCTACGAAGCACATTGAGACGCGAAGATAGTGAAGCCACAATCGAGTCCACAGCTCGTCGCCACTGTAGACGTGAGTCAATAGTGACACCCAAAAAACGTATGTGGTTAACCTGACGAAGGCAAGACTGATCAAGGTCTATGCTCAGCCGCGCATACCGTCGTCCCCTACCTGGAAACAGGACGAAGACAGATTTTTCCACCGAGAGAGTCAACCCAACACCCTGAAGGTAACTTTTAACTGAAAGCACGGCCTGTCGCGCTAATAGAGCTAAGGGTTTGTGTTGATATCCGGTTAACCAAAGACAAATGTCGTCTGCACATATCGACATATGGACATGCCTACAATGTTTTTGCACTTTTGCGGGAAGACCAGCCATGACAACATTAAAGAGCGTTGGGGACAAGACACTACCCTGAGGTACCCCTCGCGATACCGCCCTTTCGGAGCTCATTGTACTGCATAACCGCACTCGAAATTTACGATCTCTGAGAAATGAGTGAATGAATCGCAGAAGATAGCCCTGTACGCCTATGACCTGCAGACTGTTCAGTATTGAGCTCTGGAGGACGCTGTCATAAGCCTTTGATACGTCTAGGAAAATAGCTAGTGTTGGAAGTCCAAAAGCACTCTGATGTTCAATGTGGCTTATCGAGTCCAGGACGCTATCTTGCGCGCTTAAACCTGTGCGGAATCCAGTCATGCATGTTGGTAGTGCCCTTCTATTCTCAAGCCACCAAGACAAACGCTTACTTGCCATCTTCTCCGTGAGCTTAGCCACACACGACGTCAGCGATACAGTACGATACGAGGCCGCGTCTGTCATCTCTTTGCTGGCCTTCAGCAGTGGGACTACACAAGCCACCTTCCATGAAGGGGGAACGTCACCAGACTCCCAAACTCGATTGAGATAGGTTAGGAGCATCTTCCGGTTGATTGGTAATGCCGTCAGGACCTGGTGCACAGCGACACCGCAGGCTGCGGAGCGCTGTCTGTAGTTCTCGAAGTGTGAACGGGGCGTCCATAACAGACGGAGACGTAGCAGGTAGAACGCAGGGATGAATGCCTGCTCTGGAATTTACAAATGCATCCGCAAATTCCTCTGCCAAGCACACGAGATGTTTCTGCGTGCGCAATGCAAGCGCCTCGAAAGGTTTACTCGGACGAGAGCCACCAGCAAGACTGCCAACGACACGCCAAATTCTCGTTATCGGTGAGAAAACAGTCAAACTAGCGCAAAAGGATGCCCACTGGGACCTACAGAGCTCGTTCGCATGACGTCTAGTGAAGAGTTGAGCCTGTTGAAAGGTGTCTTCAAGGCTCTGTCGTCCTTCTTCCGCAACAGTTGTCGCTCCGCCCTTCTGCGCGCAGAGGTTCCAGAGTTTTAAATCCGGAGTCGGAAAATGATCAGGTAGCTTGAGCGCCGTGGTAGCCGCCATCTTAGCATAAATAATTTTGCCTGTCACATCACCGGAAACACAGGCTAAGTGCTCTCTGTATTTGTCCCAATTAACAACATGGCAAATTTTAGGACCACGCAGATGGAAGTCGGCAGTAAACACAAATATCGGGTAGTGATCACTTCCTATTCGGTCAGCTCTAGTTGACCACTGCACACGGACGTCAGGTGAATGTAAGGTTAGGTCTGTAGTTGTGGGAGAGGCTGGAGGCCGAAAGTGGGACTTCCGTCATTGGCCACGCACAGGTCCAAACTGTCGATGACTTCTACAAGTTGGCGTCCGCGAGGATCTGTGTTACTGTCACCCCAGGCAGGGTGGTGGGTGTTGAAGTCACCGCAGATGATTCTGGGTGCTGGGCAGCGGTCACAAAGTTGCTGGAGAAACAAAGCCATATCGACCTTCTTTCGTGGGGACACGTATACTGATGCAATGGACAGAGTTCGGAAGGCGAGCCGAATCCTCACAGCTACTACCTCAATACTGTCGGTGCAAAGATCGGTGACGTTCAAAGCCACATGAGGAATCTCCGTTCGTATGTAAAGGGCGGCACTTCCTGTGGGAAAAGACTTGATGCTGCAATTCTTGTGGGCGACGTATCCCGGCAAAGACCTCCCGCTTGGCAAGCCAGCCTCCGAGAGGGCCAGTACTGGAACACAGTTCTCTTTCAAGAACAATTTTAGTTCTGCTAATCGACTTATAATCCCAGCGCAGTTCCATTGCATGATAAACGGCACTTTTCTAGGGTTTTTAGTTGCAACAGGTTGAAGAAAACTAGCCATCTAGGAGTTGAAGTTCTCTGCGAAGGCGGTGATCAAGGTCTCAATGGAAAGCATCAGCTGTATAAAGTTCTTCAAAGTGCCAGGCTGCATCGCTTGGCTAAATGAACGCAGGACATCAAACAAAACGCGTAGAAGGTCGGAGAAATTCCGGCTTTTGAGCTCTTTATTTTGCTGCACGCACTGGCGCACCACTTCGACAAAAGACGGGGACTGGGACCCACTCTTGGCCACGGTAGCTGGTGTCTGCATCTCTTTTAAGGCAAGGGGATGTCCTCCATGTTGTCGAGTCTTGCTGTGATCTGGTCGCTGAGCAACATGGACACTTTTTGCAGAAGCAGATCGAACAGCCAGCTCACTCTCGGAGGCCGTTGCCGACTTGCTCGGATCAGGTCGTGCAGCGACGTCGCTTGCTACCACGTCCCGAGCTTGCGACTCGAGCGCAGGGAACTCTTCACTTCCATGTATCGGCTTCTCAGTAGGTTGTGGTTTGGGGCCATTAATGAAGGACTTGCGACGGTGTAAGGCGCTTACACGGAATGTGCAGCCACTGAAACTCGCTGGATGGTCACCTCCACAATTAGCGCAAGCAAAATCTGCCTTGCACTATTTGTAATCATGGCCACCACCACACCGCTTGCAACGTTGATCTTTGTTGCAAACTCTCGCTACATGTCCAAAGCGTTGGCACCTGAAGCACCGGGGAGGAGTTTCAACGAACTCGTGGACTGCATGTTTGGTGAAACCAGGGCGCTCGGTGTTGGGAGCAAACGTTAGCACAATAGAGTTTGTAGGCTTCGCTGCCCATTGTTGTTCTCCAGGCTCCACCCGGCGCATTAACCGTCGCACGTGCAGAACTCCTTGTGGTTTCAAGTAGTCAAGAAGGGCACTTTCCGAATACCACACTGGTACTCCCCTTATAACACATGTGTTAGTCATGTAGGAGTGTTGCAACCGGGCTTGAACTCGTATGCCATCGATCTGAGAGCACCGCAGAAGAATGTCTACTTGATCTTCCGTTGAGATATCTAGATGAAGAGCCCCTTGCGTTGTGAAGCGACTGCGAATCGGAGCAGATCCCAGTAGTACTTTAATATCATCGAACAGCCTGATAGGGTTCCACTCTCTGAAGTCAAGTCCTTTCTCTTTTGGCTGAACTATCACTGGGATGCCGACTGTCCGGTGCTTCCGATGACTCACCACTTTGAAGCCATCGTTGTCCACTTCCGCCATGTCAGCCACTTCCTCGTCAGAGGCGACGATAGTTGAATCGTCCCCACTGAGCGATGATGACGCACTGCACTGCTGGACGTCCCTGATGACTGGCAGATCCCCGCCATGTGATGCCATGGCCGCCTCCACCCCACTGGGCTCCTTCGGATGGCGCTGTCCCTTTAAGGATACCGGCGCCGGAGCTGCCGTACCCTTCCCGTAGGGACAGTACCGCCTTAAAGACGCGGCCGTCTTCCAAGGATGGAAATAACCTAGTTAATAACTAGAAAACAAGGCAACATTACTGAGCTGAGGTGACAACAGATCGAGCAGCGTCGTCTTCCTCTTCTTCCTCCGACATACCTGCGAGGCAGTTAATACAGCAGTTGCCTAGACCTGACGCTTGTTTCGCGGTCTCTGCGTCGGCGTGTTTAGTGTTTTTGTGATGTGGAGACCCACGGGAGTGACCACATACTCACCAACCTCAAGAGTCCAGGTCTTGGGGCATCCTGCCCAGCTGAACACGCGCACATCGATTGGACGGCATTTAAATCTCGAGTGTAAGAGGCGTGCAAAGAAGCCCTCACTTCCAGTTTGGAGAACATCTTAGCAACAGCAATGAATGATGCTAGAGGCTTCCTCACGTCAACTAGAATGCGCACCGAATTTGATATCGAACTAGACCGCATAGGTGCTATTCGTCGGCGTGCAGAAAGACTACACAGACGGACCAAATGCGTGAGGGACCTCAGAGAGTCGCGTCGTTTGCAGAGGAAAATCAAGCGACGAATGGACACTCTGGCGGAACAGCTTTGGAAGTCCTTCTGTCAATCTTTGGATGCTCGAAAGCCCGTGTCCCTCATTTGGCGGACAGTGCGGGGGCTTCGAACGCTTCCACTGCAAAGACAGCCTTTCTATGCGCTGACTCTACATAAAAACCGTCACCAGATTAAAGTTGCAACTGACTTCTGCTGGACAATCGCGGGTGCAGTGACTACCTCGGGTTCCCAGCGTGTTCCTCCTGCATCACGGGATTCTGCGATAGATGTTGTCTTTATTCGTGAGGAACTTGAGGCTGCCCTTATAGAAAGTAAGCGTTCGTCTGCGCCTCGTCCAGACGGCATTACGTATGCTGCGCTGTGCCACCTTCGCCACGACGCGCGTAGAGAGCTACTCAGCCTTTACAACCACTCGTGGCAAGACGGAGTTGTCCCTCCCCAGTGGAAATCCAAGCGCATGATACCATTACTGAAACCAGGGAAATCCCCGCTCGACCTGTCATCATACAGGCCGATAGCTTTGGCTAGTTGTGTGGGAAAAGTCATGGAAAGAATTCTGGCGCGTCTTGAGTGGTACCTTGAGCACAATAACGTGTATCCTAATGCCATGGCGGGTTTCCGACGGGGTCGCTCCTTTGTAGACATCGTCACTGATCTCGTGCCCACAGTACAGCAACAGAAACGACAGAAGTGCATATGCGCGGCATTTTTTCTTGATAACAAACGTGCATACGATAACGTGACACATGAGGCCATCCTTGATGCGCTAGATGCTGTTGGAATCGGTGGACGGATGTATAGGCGGATGCAAAGCTATCTGACCAAAAGGACAATTTTTATGATGTGTGAAGATGGCTCCACACCCGTGTTTTGCACCTACTGGGGCGTGCCCCAGGGCGGAGTGCTCAGTCCTACTTTGTTTAATCCAGCAGTTATAAGACTCCAGGAGTACCTACCTAATACTGTCCATATATCTATGTATGCCGATGACATCTGCATCTGGGCCTCCTCTGTGACGCGTCTCCAGGTGCGAGCAAGACTTCAGAGGGCAGCAATCATAAATTCCTGCTATTTCCGAGAGCAAGGCCTGAGCGTGTCAGCCGAGAAGTGCGCTATAGTGGCATTTACGCGCAAAAGTATGAATCATTATCCGCTAACTATTGACGGCCATATCATTGCCTATCGCGAAATCCATCGTTTTTTAGGAATTGTTATAGATCGGAATTGTTATAGATCGGAATAGATAGAGCATTGTAAAGAAAAAGCTAATCTCTATCACACACCTGCTTAGATTTCTTGGCGGAAAATCATGGAGATTACTCGATTCTATCAATGCTGCAACTCTACAGAGCACTATTTTTGGGATTTTTGCGGTATAGTGCCAAAGTGCTTTCAAGCACATGCAAGACGAATTTGCGTGCCCTCCAAACTATTCAAGGTCAGGCAGTTCGCACGTGCCTGGGTCTCTCTCGCAGCGCATCAACCGTTGCTACCATTGCATTCGTCCAGGACTACCCACTCTCGACATATATAACCCTTGACACCCTGCGGATGAACATACGGCATCTAACAAGGATTCCCCAACACCACCTTGTATCAGTGGCGGATCAAAGACCACACGCAGCGTTTTCAAAGGTTATAGCAGCCCACCGTTCGTCCATCCCAACACAGTTCACCCCGGCAGCACGGCCTTCCTCTGCGCTGTTGTGTTTGCGGGAGCCATGCCTGCGCCTTACAATTCCGGGCATAACGACATTTTTCGTCATGTGTTTTATTTATTCATTGTCGTTGCAAAAATACCTACAAACGCTTTGTACATAATAAATCTGATTGTGTATTTTATTCATTAGCATGATACCCGCCTTGTCATGATCTTATTATTGTTCGCGGTATCAGTCGTGGCCTTGTTGTCTAGGAGTCCGCTTCGGCTGCGGGAGGTAGTTGGTTCGAAACCCACCGCCGGACACCCACCGGTAAAAATGGGTACAAGGCACCCCCGGCCCGGCGCCCGGCTTCTTCAGGGGTGTGTGCTTGGAGGAGGCTCCGCAAACCCCGCTGCGCCCTTTCCGGGGCAAACTCAGCCTGCAAAGGTGGTTCGTGTTTCACTCCCAAGTGAAGAGTTCGACTCAAAGCTCGTACGCTCTAACCAGCGTCAAGTCCCCGTTTTCCGCGCTGTAATTTTTCAAATATGTATCACCAGCTCCCCCGTCTTGCTATCGTATTCAACACTAAGGTCCTTCGTAAGAAGCGATTCAGTGTCACTACTGTCATGGGCTAGTTTGGTTTCTGGGCTGTCCGACTTGGTGAGAAAAAGAAAAATCGATGTGTTGCTGCTTGAGAACTTGGAAATCAAGTATAACTGCCCATACAGCATTGGCCAAAGGGATCTGCACGAGTGGTTAGAGTAAGCGCATCCATTATTGCAGTCAGCACTGTTTTCAAACGCCAAAATAAAATTAAATTATAAAATTTTTTTCTTTTGCTGCCACTTCAGCTTTACTTCTTAGAGGCAGTTTCTTTACAGATTTATTTGTCTACTTTTATCTAATTGCACGTGTCACATAAGGAACTATAGTGTATGAATAACTTTGCAGCGTTTACGACATATCTCGACGAGGGAAGAGGATTATGCTTACGAGTTGCGTTACGAATCACATTCCAGATGAATTACCATTGAAGACAAAAGGGATAAATTAAAAAAAAAAGATGAGAAGGCTTGCGAACTCTCTTGATTTCACAACGATAGGTGGGATGCAATACAACACGGATCCTTTTTTTAAGGTCTCTTCTACGTATTACCGATGCTCGGGATTGTACATATTTCAACGTAGTCTTTCGTTTATGGGTGACGAGTACAATACAGGCTCCTTACAGCTGATGCTACAGGGCGGATAAGCTGGAGCATCACCCGACCAAATCACATTCTGGCAATTGTGATGTTTTTTGAGCTGCCTATGCTTTAATCCAGGAAATATTAATGAAATCGGCAAGCAAATGCAAGCAACTCAATATCGCGTAGCAACGCATTCCTCGAACCCACCCTGGCCTAGAGATCAGGTAAGCTCAGAACGAGAGAAACATTTAAACAAACAGTCCCTACTCCCGTTAAGCACCACCAATAGAGGCTTTTAGTGTACCGGAAGAGTATATCGGCTTACCGGAAGCCAGCTGCACACGCTCATTTGCCCCGCCTGGCCCCTCCCATGGCACTGCTCGTATGCAGTAGGCGCCGGGTAAACCGGTGTACGCCTACGATAATACATCTTAGGTATGCTAAAATACTCTATTCCGACCGCTCCTGCTCAAACTGCTTCTCCACGTATGTAAGCCTGGAGCATTGGCGTCTGCACAGGCCGGTGCCCTAAGAAACATCACTCCTTTCTGATCCCTCTAACACACCTTTGAGTGCCACGCTAGTGTACACGTAACTGGCTCATTATTAGACTTGGGGTTCTGTGCCGTTGACGTTTTAAACACTTAAGTGATTCACAAACTGACATCTGTGTATGCGAGGTAGAGTCTGTCATGGAAGAAGTCTGAAGAAGGAAAATCACGCTTTGAAAGCGTCAAGGTGCGCGCAACGTCTGAGTGCCACTGGTTCATCGGAGCTCAGCATCTTCTCAAAAGCAGTGGCATACTTTATTTATTCCCGCCGCAGTACTGCAACAACCGTGAGGCGCTACTGGTCGCTGAAGCTACGGGAACCATAGAAAGCTCAAAATACCGAATGGACCGAGATGAATCCTCAAGCCTTTATTTTTTTTTTCGGGGGTAGAGCTCACTTACGCAGTCATCCTCAACCTTACCAAAGGCAGAAGACGCAAATATCCCCAGCCACATTCTCTGCTAAAACAATATGAAGCGACATGTTGGAGAAGACTCCAAGCAGGAGCCTTACACAACCTTCAAATTCTACATAAGATGTATCCGGAGCAGTATAGGGATACATGTCCGTTGTGCGGGGCAACCCGACGCTGTATCATATCACATGGGAATGCATACACAATGTAGCTTTCCGAGGTAACAGAGAGCCAAATGTGAAGCAGTGGGAGGGCCGGCTAACCAGCAGCCAGCTCAAGGTCCAAAGAGACCTAGTGAGCCACGCATGCCAGATCGCCAGGGACAGTGGTGCATTGGACTAGGGGCGCCAACCACGCTCAGCCTGGCAGACATCGGCAATCTTCGGGCAAGCAGCAAGACTCCTTTATTAGAGGAATAAAGTTTATTCACTCACTCAATCACTCGGGGAGGGGGGTAATAATCCACTTAATGTCATTTTTGTTAGTATTGCTTAGGACATCAAACAAACTGAACGGGCTTTGCCACTGCCTATATTACCGGAACCCGCCGTGGCTCTGATTTATTGATCTGCGGGCTGGCGGACACGTGTGGTACACAAGCAACGCCTGTGTGTTTGGCCAGGACACTCGGCTTCCCTGCCGGCTCTATACGGAGCGATATCCTAAGCTAACAGTGTTTCTCTCCCCCATCCAAATGAATATCGTAAAGTGTGTCATATTTAGGGGGAACACGAGAACATGAACGGCCTGGGTGGGTGTGCCGCTATCAGGCACTAATGACAGGTAAGTAGCGTCAAATTTACTGCATTCGCATAAAAGGCAGTAGAATGCCTACAGTCTTTCTGAAAATTTTCTGGAACGTGTGCCACCCTCGAAGCACGGCAAAGGTGTCGTATAGGTCGCCTTTGATTACTTACATTAGAAATAAACGCGAAAATCAGTACAGAGATTGGTGAAATGTGCATTAGAGCTAAGTAATCCCGCAAACCTGAATCTAACGTTGAAGAACTCGCATAATGGCTTGTAGCAGCGTCTATTGCATGACTCCTCCGAATCAATAAAATCAGGAACTTAGGCGGAGAAATTTCCGACAGGCCACTAGTAGTAAGGGTAATCTCGTCTCTGTATACGCATAACTCCTGCATGATTCTACCATGTGAAATAACATCACTGAGGGGCTTAGTTTAGTGCTTGAGGGAATCATGTCTGGCGAGCCAGAATCACAACCGCAAATAAATGCGGACTTGCCAAATTAAAAAGCGCAATAAAAGTTGACGTTTTTCCGCTGTAATTAGCAACCAGGGATCCGGAGAGCCCCTAATATGGCACATTCTTTCATTTTGCTAATTCTACAAGTGTTCAGTTATCAGTCAGCAGGCATGGCTGCAGCGCACACGATGGCATGCGAATCAATCTCTTTTGTTTCGCGATTCAGTCCTTTCTCGGAGCTCTGCTTGCGTTTAAACCATGTTCAAGAGCTGGGTGCCGTATCAACCACAGTTTACTACGACAGTGTCATCCATGGATCAGCACAGCCTTTTGTTAACATCGACCGCTTGTTTGTCCACATCGGGGACGTCGTCTCCCGTTGCACATCCATCAACTATTATGGAGCATCCCAATCGGCGATAGGGAGCAAGTTTTCCTCCTGGGCGACACCGATGAGGGCGTTTCAATGGCCGCTTCCGGCTCTTGGGGCTCTTGTTTCTCGGCCCTCGGGCCAGGCTGGCTGTAGCATTGTGCGTGAATTAAAACAAAAGAAGCAGCCGATTATGTTGCCACGGGCTATGCAGTATACCATTTACCGAAACTGGTCAACAACAGACTGCGCACTTATCTTCTGTTCACTCAATGACTGCGCTCTTACTACGAAGCTTAGTCAGAGCCATACGCCAGCTCGCCGATTACTCGCGGAAGCGCGATGAGGCAGGCACAAAGCGTGCTCTGCCTACTGCCGCCGCGCCGTACCGTTCGTCTACCGCCGACGGCGCTCACCTGCTCTGCAGCCGCCGAGTTGTAGTTTGAGCTCAAGTTCACTCAATAAACAGTTTTCTAAGCGAAGTGCCTGTGCCTCACTTCCACACATGACATCTGGTGGAGGTGTGGGGTGCGTGACGCCCATGCAGCGGACCCCACAGAAGAACAAAAGCGCAAGCCTCCCGCCGTCTACGGACATCGAGCCTGAAACCACACTCGAAGTAAGCCGCCGCCAGCCAGCAAGGTCGCCTACCCGAGTTTGGGCCATTTCCGATGACCAGGTCCGGGAAGACACTGACGACTAAGAAAGGACACTCGCCTCTACATACGTCACCGACGCGGACTTTAGATAACGGGAATCTGACGTCGCTCGTTTTGCAACACCCCCGGGAGCCACCATTTTTCTACGGAACTAGGCACGAGGACCAAGTATATTGGTTAGAAGAATTCGAAAGGGCTGCAGCCATGAAAAAAGTGGGACCAAGGAGAAAAACTACGCCACGTCTACTGCTCGTCGCAGGACGCGGCAAGAACATGGTTCGTAAACCGTGAGTCTTCCTTCACCACTTGGGAATGTTTAAAGCTGAGCTTCGAAAGTCGTTTAGCAATGTAGTACTTTGCAAGGAAAGGAGCAGTGCTGTTACTGCAGACGCGCGTGTAGCGCCGCAATGAGACTGCGGTAGTCTCCGGACAAGGCGATGCCAAAGGACAAGAAGCTGCGCATCTTAATGAGGGGAATCAACGAAAAACTCTCCTCAGTACTTGTGCGCAATCTCTACAAATCTGTTAACGTGTTTGCAGCTGAGGTAGCCAGCATTGAGGCAGCCAGCACTTTATGTGAGTGAGCTCGCCAGTACGAAAGACGACCAGAAGTTTGTGCAGGAAGCTCCGCTGACGTCGCTGCGCTGATCAGTGACAGCTTGCGTGAGACAGTGCGGCCAGTGGATCAGCAAGAACTAAGAAAACTCCAACCGTTCGTGCCCCACGCACAGCTAGCCTAGTTAAGTGACGTCATCAGGGATGAAGTGAGGCAGTTTTTCTCATGATTCACGTGACCTATATGGACCTCTGTCATCATAGTCACCGCTAGGCTGTTGAATCAGAAACCGAAAGAGATGAGAAAAGAAATTAGGCTATACTTAGTTTCGCGGCCGTAGACAAATGCCGTGTTGTGGTCCTTGTAAACTAAAATCTTATGCTTCATTACAAAGAAGGAAAGAAACGAAAAATGAGGTGGCTATACTCTCTTAGGAAAAGACTGGGAGAGAGGGGCGGCTAAAATCCGTTTTCCAGGTGAAAACAGCGGCGCTCTGGCAGTGGTGGGGCAAGGGGGAAAGAATAAAACAGCAGAGAATGACGAGGAAAAAAGGAAAGGAGAAAAAATGCGGAAGTTTGCTGGGCCTTTATACCGTGACAGTGAAACCTAGTTGCTGTTCCGAACATTCTGCACAACGTGAAATGTGAAAGAGGCCTTGTTATTCTTTATATCATTAGCAGGTCCTGTGTGAAATTCATGCAGTTTAGCTCTGTTCAACAAGACAATCGAATGGGTTCTTGTCTCGCGACGTCTTAGCCTAGCTTGAGAAAAACTTCTTAACCAAGCACTGCGGCAATACATGCGATAGAAAGAGATGCAAGTGCGTGACGCATTAAATTGACGCACGACTGGTGGGTGACGAACGTCACCGACTCTCGCGTTTTTTTTTGTTTTTTAGGGTGTCTGGTACGTTACGTAAGCTTTGTCTGAGCGCGCACTCGGGGGAGAGTGCAAGCGCCGAGTATTTGTGCATTTTAGGGGCTGTAATTTGAGATGTATCCACAAAACGTGTAGTTCTGTAAATGACCGTTTGCGTGTGGATCAGCATAATGCATTAATTATTAATGCCGTCCGCCGAACTTCCGGAGGCGTTCTTTTGCCAAATAGAGAGGCAGACTGTTCAAGCAAAGAATTTTGAAGACAACTGTGTCATCGTTCTTTCAGATATTCTCCCGGTCTAGAAATTCCACTCCTCGCCGCAGAATTGTATGTTTCGCGGAACTTACTGAATATTGCGTGTACTTCCTACACCAGATGTTTTTTCTTCCTCTCTATTCATTATTATGCGATAGCATATACAGCTCGTTCGGTCGAAGAGCAGTCGGCGTAGTCTCCGCCACGTGTCGGAAATAATGGGGGGCTGAGTAAAAAAATCGCATCATGGTGGTTTGGGGTTCTAGTGATCAGTGCTAATTCATACGTATAACCGCAATTTTCTGCTATCCGGTGGGATCAGTTTTTGTATGCATTGCGCGTTAGCACTATTGAATTTGTTGGAATTGCTTGTTTTTCCTTTTTGTTTTTGTTGTTCCCACTCCTGTAATGACCCTTCAACAGGGCTAACAGTATCAGTAAGGCAGAAGAAAATGAGAGAATTGGAAAAGGGGGTTCAAATATGTCAAAATGCTCAGAAAGAAAAGCCCATGTTTGATGGTGTTAAGATAATTTGAAGTGTTTAATTTATCAATTATTAAATTGAAACAATTGAAAAAATAAAATGAGTTCAAAATGTGAAATTGCTCAGAATGGAAATCCTAACCGATTACGTTATCGGTCATACCCTTAAAGCGTAGCCTAAGTGCCCGCATCAATTTTTATCGTTATTCCCTCCATGCGTTATTCGCGTTTCTTTCTTTTTCCCTTCAGACTTTTCTATTGCACCAAAGCCACGGCGGCTAAGAATATTCGTGACCAAACAAAACAAACAGTAAAAGCGTCAGTGGAGGTAAGTAGAGGAGCTTTAAGTGAGGACACCGTTGAGCTTAAATTAACGCGGCAAGTGGACGCGGCAAGGATGGATGAATGGATGAATGTTAGGAACGTCTGCTTTGATGGGATAGTGGCAGGTACCTTGATGCGGGGTATATGTTTTTCTATATTTCTCTTGGCAATGTGCTTAACTTAATGGCACAGTCTAAAATTCTAGTTTTTTCCAGTACATACACATTAACTTTAACATTTCACCCATTTCTAATACTTAACCTATTTTCTTACCCCACTGCCGTGCGTTAAAGCCCACAATCCTCCAATCGTTTTTTGTAACGTCTTCCGCAGATTCATTCATATTAGGCTAGTCATAGCTAAACCCTAGGGTCTGAGGGAGAGCGACCATGTCTATATCGACATTGGATGGATACCCCGACGTTCTAATAAACTGTGTTCACTTGGTTGTACGGATTTACCAAACACTGCATATATGTGATCTTCTTGCTTAAATTTCTCTTTACATCTTCGTGTTCTGAGAAGCCCCGATGTCGCTTTATAGAGTAGTGCGCTGCCTTTTGAATTACCAAGCCCAAACCGTAGCTGCGCCTTCCCTCGGCGTGCCGGTAAAGCGTGTTCTCCGCGGCTCTCGTGTCATGATAGCGCATGCAGAGCAAACATGCTGTGTTCGTTTTTCTTTTTCCCCGCATCGCGTGTGATTATAGGCAGCGTCACTGTGTGCATATAATGTGTACTCTCACTCTGAATATGACTCTGGATCCGAAAAAGTACGGGCGCAGCTTCATCATCTAGAGGCGTCATACTAATACTAACATTCTAAGTCGCAGTCGGCATCCAAACTGACTGCATTTATTTTTATTAAAATGATGTAGCCGCGCTAGAAAAGGCTGGATCAAACAAAAATCCCCCCAACCACCACCACCACGATAACTACGAAAGCGTATCTTCTCTTAACGTTTATGCCTCGAATTTTCGAAAAGTGTACTGTCGCCCACAAACTCAGCGAGTCTTGGACTGGCATTTGCTCCGCGTAGCATTGGACGCTTGTCCCAAGACCATGCTGGGCTGACTGCTGGATATCCACTACTGTGAAACGGGGCACCGCTTTGAATTCGAAACCATTGTTTTTGTTTTATTTTCATTTTATTTTACGGTCTTTCATAAGGATTCATTTTTTTTCGCTTCCTTTCTAATTACAGACCTACTCATTAGCATACACTCATAAGGCAACGCGTATACTAGGTGCACCTTTGTTCGCCAAGATGCACCGTCGTATTGTTGCCTATAGGATGTGTGGTCGCCTAAGATCTGCAAGTCCTGGGTTTAATTCCCCGCACCTTCGCGAAAAAAAAACTATATATATTATCCTTTGACACCACGGTGACGTCATCTGAGATTTTTTTGGAACACTGCTGCCGCTCAACGCCAACGCCTGGTTTCGTTGTTGATGAGCCATATAGTGCTTTCGTAGTTTTGAGCATGTGATATTCAATCAATTTATGAATTGATATGCTTGTTTACGCTGAAACCGCATCGCAGACCACTGAGCGAGCCGTCGTTGCCTGTCTAGCCTCTCGCTTGCGAGGCGAGACATGCACTGCGTGTTTAAACAGCAACGACGTCGCACTTATCTAGGCACACTTAAAGTTAACATTAAAGGCACAGTCAAGATAAATATATAGAATTTTACATCTCAATAGAATGCCAGAGATGACCTATGTTGACACTTGTTCGGCAGCCTTTGTTGCTGTGAAATTTTTAGTTTAACTTGAAATATTTTCCCCCACTTTGATCTAGATTTGTGGCGTTGGCAGTGCGGTCTAGACCTTAAGGAACGACTTATTAACTTCCATCATTAACCCATCTTCTTGGTCTAGCGTGTGAGATCAGTGTCAGAAAGCGCTTTAAATTATCGCACTTAACTTACCAGAGCAGACTGAGCCGGCAAAACAAGTATTTTCTTATTTTTTCTTTCATTACGTAAAAAGCTCAGTTTTTAGTGAAACATGTCCATTTCTGATTAGATAGCTTTAATAAATAGACATAGGTCATCTCAGTTGATATATATATGTATATATATATATATATATATATATATATATATATATATATATATATATATATATATATATATATATATAACCAAGCTTTTCAAAAACACGGAATGTCCTAGCCGCGTGAGAGGTTTGCTCAGATTCACCTGAACTAGTCTGCATTATTTTTTGCGTTCTTAGAAGTTTACTAGTTAGTTAAGTCGAATTAGCTAACTTTTAATTATTACCCTAGAGAACAAAGCGTCAATGAAAAAATTGTAGATCGCTTTGAAAAACAGTTGACTGCAACTTTTGCACCATGATACCGTTAACGTAAAGAGGTTTTTTTTTCGGCCTTGTACCCTAGCTCGCACAATAAAAAGAAAAGGCGTCTACATGACAATGATTCCATGTAAACATCCCAAGACGGGTCTTAGAGAACAAAATCCATTTTTACTAAAATGCTCTCCAGGATGAGGCTTTACGTGCACATTGGGGCAGAGATGTGACGCTGCAGCTGGTCACGTGATAGCTTTCTTTTAAGGATAATAAGTAAAGCTACGCAAATCGTACCTTGATGGAAACAGCACTGCAACCGGTTTTTTGAAACTATCTACAACTTTTAAATTGACACTTTGTTCCTCAAGTCAATAATTAAATGCTAGCTAATTACACTTAACAAATTATTTCACTTTGATGAACAAAGAAATACTGCAGATTAGGTCACGTGACTCTAAACAACCCTCAGTTGGACTCAAGCGGGTAGGATATTCCTTTTTTTTTAAAAGCTTCGTTACTTTTAGTTGGGACACCTGGTATATAATGGTCAGAGCAGCAGCCGAGCAGGGTCGCCTCCCGTGTGGGGCTGGGGTGAGGGGCGATTGCAGGGTTGGAGGGCCAGGCCCGCACCTTGTTGTAGATGTCCGAAGACTTCTCCGCGAAGACTTCTCGTCTGAAAAGCTGTGCGGCTTGTTTTCGCTCACTTATCTTGCCGTTTGAGAACTGCTTTTCATGTAGACCTCTAGCTCCAACGGTAGCGCACCTGGCAGCATACGGACTCCACGAGGAGCTCGTGCAATCCGGAGAAACACCACTAGGGAAATCGCCTGTTTCGCGTGTGTCCAGTCACACCAGAGAATTATCGTGTCGTTCTGAAAAGATTGCCTCGAATTGGCGTTGCATACATTTTCACGGTCTGCTTCAAAGTGCTGCCAATTGTTAGCGAATGGCCAACTCTATGGGTACCCTGCGAAACTAGAAAAAAACATTTAGGAAATTTGTCTATACGCATGTTTTTGAGGGCCGCCCTCCTATCCGGGACCCCACGCCCGAAGGGACTCTCATGCGCACGTATCGCGCTCTTCTAAAATTCATCGCCATAGAAGGGATGTTTCATAGTATCAGAATCTGTTTTAGAGTAAGCTCGGCTTTTCTTGAATGGACATCATAGTCTTACAGAAAATATTCAGCGTGGTTTTTGCGTAGCCTTCTTTGCATGCTTTGGCTTGGACAGTGCGAGGAGTGAGCGTGACTGCCACAAGACGAGACAGCCTTGCACAATGTGCGAGAGCTAAGCGTGGTTCGCAGAAAGTGCGAGAGCTGAACGTGGCTCGACAGATTGCGGGACAGCGTACCGTGACTCGAAGAGCACTAGAGAACTTCATATGGTTTTACCGCGATGATATCAATGATGCCTTGCATGACTGCAAGGCTACTACTTCTCTGTTCAACACATTATACTAATGCCCTGCTTAAGGCCTCCTCATCTGTCTGCCGTTGCCTTATTCTGCAGGCGTTGTTTGACACATCAAGGTTTGCAGAAATGCTGCTTCGTGGGATGCCCCTCAAGTGTATACCATGCTTTTAAAAAGACATACATAAGGTAACCTCTACTAGGTCTATTACTGCCACATCCCTCATCAAGCGTGCCATACGTTTGCGGTCAAACAAATTCTTCAGCTTCTCCGAGTCCAGTAGGTAGGTGCTTGTATACAGGTTCGCACTGCGTAGCTTCTCACTGCGCATCACGAACTTCCAAAAAAACTACATCGCCTATTTCTGAACCCCTCAATAACTTACCGAAACGTTCTTGTCGTTAAAATGAAAATCAGTTTTTTTAATTATATGCTGCAATGGTGGCTAATTGGTTTTTCTTATTTAATATGTTGGCGCATTGATCTTAAACACAAAGGCTTATAACAAAGAACTAGTAGACTAGACAGGTAAAGTCAGCGACTTTTATAATAATATGTTTTTTTAATGACGAAGATGTGCCACCGTGGCAGCAGCAGTGTTATCGCTGAGTGCGCGCTGCTCTTTGGCACTGGATTGCCCGCCGACGGGCAGATAAACAACGTTTATCGCCTGGTTCTTTTATGAAAAATAAACCCATTTGCAAGTAGTAGCGGTAGCTTCTTTTTTCGTCCTTGAGCGACGCACCTGCACTGTAACCTCTGAATGACACCACCCTGGCGCCCCAGTCGCCGCCTGCGTCGGTTGTCTGCAGCGGCCACGCGACCACGGAACCCGAGCGTCTTCAGTGGGACCGGCGACTCTGACGTCGAGGACCAGCTGGCTTCCTACGAGCGAGTTGTGGCGATAGCAAGCGTCGGCATGTTGCGTCACAGGTCATGTGACTGGTCGTCATCATCATCAGCATTACTATAGGCTCAGTGCTGAATAAAACACCTCTCCCATATGTCTCCAATCAGCCTTGTTCCGTACCAGCTGCGACCACAGTATCTCCGCGAGATTCTTAATCTTATCCGCCCACCTAACCTTCTGCCGCCGCCTGCTACGCTTGCCTTCTCCTGGAATCCACTCCGTTACCCTTAAGGACCAGCGGTTATCTTACATTCGCGTTGCATCCCCTGCCCAAGCCCATTTCTTCTTCTTGATTTTGACTAGGATGCCATGAACCCGCGTTTGTTCCCTCAAACACCCTGCTCACTTCCGGTCTCTTAACGTTCCGCCTATCGTTTTGTTTTCCATAGCTCACTTTTTTCTCCTTAAGTTCAACGCTTTTCGTTGTCCTCCACTTTTCTGCCCCATAGGTGAGTACAGGTAAGATAGAGCTATTATGTACCTTTCTCTAGAGGGATATTGCTAAACTACCATTCGTCATCCGAGAGAACCTGCCAAATGCGCTCCACCCTATTCTTATTCTTCTAGTTATTTCCACATGAAACTCGAATCTGCGGTCAGTACGTTTTTAAAGTAGGCGCATTTCCTCACCACCTCCAGCACCTCGCTTCAAATTATAAACTGCTGTTCCCTTCCGAGACTGTTGAATATTACTTTGGTTTTCTGCATGTTAATTCTTAGAGCTACCATTCTGCTCTGCCTGTCTTACTTCCTCATCATGTTTTGTAGTTGATCAGCTGAGAAACTTATCAAGGCAATGTCATCAACGAATCACATATTACTAAGGTATTCACCATTACCTCTTATCCCCAACTCTTCCCAATCCAGGCCACTTAATGCTGCCTGTAAACAGGCGATGAACAGCACTGGCGAGATTGCTTCTCCCTGCCTGACACCCTGAATTACTGGAATTTTATTTCTAATTTTATGGAGGACTACTGACACTGTCCAGCGGTTATATATATCTTCCAGTACTTTTACATAAGGTTATTCTATACAGTGATTCCGCAATGCTGGAGTGAGTACTGGGCATTCGGCTGAGTGAAATGCTTTCTCGCAATCTATGGAGGCTATATGTGGGGGTTGGTTATATTCTGCACATTCCTCTACCACCTGATTGAGAGTGTGAACATGGTCTATTGTCGAGCATCATTTGCGAAATCCTGCTTGATGATTTCATAGACTGAATACTAAGGTTGCGTTCACTTTGTTAGCCAAATATACCTTAGTAAATACCCTATAGGCAAAGGGAGTAAGCTGATCGGCCTGTAATTTTTCAAGCCATCGGTACCTCCTTTCTTATGTATTAGGTTTCAGTGTTCTTCCAAGATTCTGCGGTCTCTAGGTCATAAGGCATCACGTATGCAATGTGGCTAGTTTTTCTAGCACAATCTTCCTTCCTTCTCAAGATATGCGGTTATGTGATCCACACCAGCTACTGTCACTACTGAATATTATATACGCGTCTCTTGGAATAGAGACACAGTCACTCTCGCTAAGAGCCCGCGTCGATTGCTTCGATCTTCGTCCGCCCACAGCTCGCGAGATAACGTGGCATGGTGTCAGAAGTGCCGCCTGCCTAGCCGAGATCAGGTGCCGCCGTCTGAGCGGGAGATCCTTCGTTTCAGCTAGGCGGACGCAAGATACCGGCGGAAAGCACGGAGTCGACATGTTGTCACGGTATGTTCGCCGTTCAAGCACCGCATTCGACGATTGCAGCTTTCGTTCGAGCCTCAACGAGCGCAGCAATGAAGCGCAAGTGCTGACTCTGCTGTGTACGATGGGAAAACAGCAAGAGAAATCTTTAGCACGGTTTCCTTGTAAGCAGAAGACGCGAAGAGTCCGCCGCGGGGGCTCAGTGGTTATGGCGCTCGGCTGCTGAGCCGAAATACGCGGGTTTGATCCAGGCCGCGGCGGTCGAATTTTGATGGAGGCGAAATTCTAGAGGCCCGTGTACTGTGCGATGTCAGTGGACGTTAAAGAGCCCCAGGCGGTCGAAATTTCCGGAGCCTTTTGATACGGAATCCCGCCTAGCCTGAGTTGCTTTCGGACATTAAAACCCCATAATACCCCATAAAACCCCATAAAACCCCATAAAACCCCATAAAACCAATAAACCGAGAAGACGCGAAAAAGTACGACGTGTTGAAACAAAGCTTCGAGGAGCAGTTCGTGGCCACCCATAAATTAGTCTACACAAGAAGCACTTGCTTCTGGGCGAGTTGGTTTGTTTCCATGCTTGCAAAACACAGCGCAAAAAAAGAACTCTACACAAGAACAAGGACGACGACAGGACGGAGCGCTGAAGAAGTTTTGTTTTGAAAAAAAAGGTGAACACATATTTAAGGGGCGTATATCATTGCTCGTGAATAAATAAACGAAAAAAAAGCACTCATGTAAAAAGCCGTGAATGAAGCGAAAGAGAAATAATGATCTCAAACCAAATAAAACTTTAACAAGGTGCAGCTCTGATAAAAATAAAGCAGCAGCTCAGATATCTCCAGTCCTACCAATACCACAACACACAGCACCAAACTTGGAAAAGTTTTTCTTCAAACAACAACCAAGAACGCATTAGTGTCTCGAGATCATGCTCCCTAAGCGAAGCAAAGGATCATAATTGAAGGGTAAAAAATTAAAGAATCCATTTTTTTAGCGCAAGAAGATCGAACAAAAAACATGGCTCAAAACTAAAAATGCCAAGAACCGCCACGGGTAACAATTTGAAGACTAAAAATGGAAAACGTTAGCAACGAGCATAGCAAAAAAGTTACGAACAGCGACGATCCAGTAAAATGTCTGTACAAACATGACTGGCAGGCATGACGATAAAAGGATGAAATGCCTACCAATAACACGGCAAAAAAATAAGGTAAAACAGTGACTAAAACGCACAAAAAGCTAACGCGACCAAAAACAAGCATGTTAAACAATGTCACTAAGATAATAAATTGTTTGAGAAAGGCTACTTTCTATTCTTACAATGGTATTAGGGGATGCCTATGCACTGATAATTTAACCTTTCTATGCTCGCAGGTTCCATAATGATTTATGTAGGTCTAACGTCCCAAAGCGACTCAGGATATGAGGTACGCCGTAGTGAAAGGCTCCAGAAATTTCGGCCACATGCGGTTCTTTAACGTGCACCGACATCGCACAGTGCTCGGGCCTCTAGAATTTCGCCTTCATCCAAATTCGACCGCCGCGGTGGGGATCGAACCCGCGTGTTTTGGGTGAGCAGCCGGGCGCCAACACCACTGAGCCAGTGCGGCGCCTACGCTTTAGTAAAGAGCAAACAAATGTTTCCCGAATACTTTCTGTATACCGAGAGCGTTCCACCCCACTGTCCGAGCTGGATTTCTGCAAGTGCCCAAATATTAAAGCGACCAGTTGTTACCAGAACACTAGAAATGCTCCAATATGAGCACGTGTCGTTTTCATTTGGGCGCCTTTGTGTACCAGGTACAGCGCTTTGTGTCTTTCAGCTTAGAATTTCTTCTAATTTATTGTGACAGTACATGGCTATTGTCTGGTGCATTAAAACTCTAGTTATATACGGCTTCAAGTTCGTGAGCTGATAAAGCTGCCGTCTTGCTTCGCCGTGTGTTAACTCATCATCAGTTCAGAACAGCACTCAGTTAATGTAGATCTAAGCAATAGTTTATTGAGGTTGTCGCCCTGCGAATAACCGTGCAGAGAGGAGGGACAGAAGATGGAGACAGGACCGGCGCTGAATAAACCCCCCCCCCCCCTCCCCAACAGCGGTTTCTTTCTATTAAACCGCAGTTGTTGTCAGCGCCTGTGCTCTCTGTTTCCTCTCTCCCTTGTCGCTGCGCTGTTATTCATAGTCAGTATGTACCAACTAGCTCAACTCGCCGCCTTACTGAGGTTGTCTGCCTGTATTTAGCTCTCTGAAGACTTTTTCTCTAGCTCCTCACCGCCAGGGTACGCCAGTGCGCCGCAAAACGAATGCGCACACAAAAAACTTCGGGGCTTCGTGCGAGGCGTATGCGCGCCGGTGCTTTCGCGCTGCCCATGAGTTGTGCAGCCATCAGACTTCGGTAGTTTCGGAGTGTTTCCAGTGGCGAAATTGTATCCCGTAGCAGGAACGCGCCGCTTCCCTTAGCTAGATGAATCGTATCTCTGTACCGAGCCTCCTCTTGCAAGTGCACAGATTTGGGTTCGCTGGAGACCTCTCACGGAGAAATTCCTGTACTCTAGCTGTGCAGTAGGAGATAGGACTCCCTGTGAAATGTTCGCATGTCCGTTTTGCTTCCTTCGTTCAAGCTTAAAAACATTTTAAGTAGGCGATTTCTGCTGTAGTGTGTTGCCGAGCTACTAGTACGCTTGTTCGCTCCTTGTACGGTGACCTGTCGGTGGCAACATCTGCATTCACCCAGCAAGTGACTGCATCTAGCAGTGGGATTTCTCCATAGTGCATTCACTTACTGCTGGCGGTGCGGTGCCAAGGAGGTTTTACTATAAAACTTCTGGAATGGAAGCAATGCCACAAAAGAGAAGCCGGCCTCCCCCTAATTCAAACTACCTTAGGCGACACCATGGACTCAGTCGCAGTGAGCAGCCGGGATTGGGCGAGCTCGTGAGAGGGATAAGAGGCATGAAAGGAAGAAAATAAAAGAAACAAAGAAAGATCAAGCTGCAAATGCAGCAGGCAAGTGCAGCAGCTTCGCAGTCAAACCGACCGTCACTGTCCGATGAACGCAGGGTAGGTTTGTGACAAGGAAGTATCCGGACTAGCAGCCTCCTTGGCCGTGCTCCAGACGGTCGACGGAGTCGCCAGGCTATTGAACCTCTGCGACGGCGCAAGACTTTCGATGGAGGCGAAATTCTAGAGACCCATGTACTGTGCGATGTCTCTGCACGTTAAAGAACCCCAGGTGGTCGAAATTACCCGGAGACCTTCACTACGAAGTTAATCATAGCCGGAGTCGCTTTGGGACGTTAAATCCCCATAAACCACAAACCTGCGCTAGCGGATGAACAGCGTGCTCATGAAGTTGAGAGCCGATGGAATACTGCAACGGGGACCGCTTTTCGATGCATTGCTCGTGTTTAGCATTACTATAACCGTATTAGTGTTGCTAATTCGTATAACAATCTCTATTTTATGGTCGCAGGCAAAAAGCACCGCTTAAAGAAAGCAACTATGAGTTCACATAATGTCGCTTCCATAATAATGATGAGCGCGCTTCAGCGATCAAGCTCTTCCCGCATCCTACCTAACAAAGATTCGGAAGTAAATTGTGCACGTGTTAGCTCATGCCACCGGTGCACTCGCGTCTGTGCCGAAGACGCCCTCATACCTGCACTGCACAGCGCGTAGCAATTTTTAAGCGACGAAGCGTGCTCTGCAATAGTTTCGCCAAACCTGTACCGAAGTACGGAAAGCTTACACGCATGCAGTCACACATTGCTAAGGTTTGTGGGATCGCATAACCAGAGTTTCTGTGCACGAACTTAGATGAGCATCAAGTCTAAATATGCCGTTGTGGGCTTTATCATGAGAAACATGCTTATAGTTCTACCAATGACTAGACGTTTATGAGCCCGGAATTTCTACTCTGGCGTGGCATAGGACCATGGAACGTACGCATCCCGATCCGGCTGATCACGCAAGAGCCGCCCTCGCCGTTCTGGTGTAGCGCTTCCGGAGCTAGCCGTGTGTACCGGCTATGAGCGGCAACGCCGACTTGTTTAATGGACCATCAATTTCGCGCCCTGACCCGTCAGTTGCAGCTATTTTCGAGCTTCAATGTTCGCATCACGCGCGGCAATGATATTACGCTAGAGCCCACTAAACCTGAAAAAAAAATGCTCAGCTGCTCGCCAATCGCGTTCAAGTACAGCGCGGCGTGCAACACTAG
>JARKHS020016603.1:0-17134 GCA_030143305.2 Amblyomma americanum
ATATTAAGGAAGCCAACAGTCAACGAAACTAAGGTGCATAGGGGAATGTTTTTTTTTCTATTTTTTTATTAATTTTATTGGCAATCAATTGGTTTTAAAGAAAATTACTTATAAACCAGCAGAAAAAACAACCATGCCGCCGGTGGGATCCGAACCCACGACCTCCGAATATCGCGTCCGGTGCTCTTACCAACTGAGCTACGGCGACGGCTGTCCAATCTGCTGCTTTCGTGGGTATTGATGTTTTGCGTGTAAGCGAACCTTGAGAGTGTTCACCAGCGCCACCCTCGTCCATAGCGGTGGACGTAGCACGTCCTGTAATACCGCAACTGTGACGTAGAACGTCATCTAACGGTGAGGGCGGAAACTGTGCGAGAGCCCTCTTATACTACCTATGGCATCAAGACTGCCAGATCCGAGACCCCGTTAAGCTATTAGCAGACAAGGCAAGTGAAATAAGGGGCTCGTTTATCAAACATATTAAGGAAGCCAACAGTCAACGAAACTAAGGTGCATAGGGGAATGTTTTTTTACTATTTTTTTATTAATTTTATTGGCAATCAATTGGTTTTAAAGAAAATTACTTATAAACCAGCAGAAAAAACAACCATGCCGCCGGTGGGATCCGAACCCACGACCTCCGAATATCGCGTCCGGTGCTCTTACCAACTGAGCTACGGCGACGGCTGTCCAATCTGCTGCTTTCGTGGGTATTGATGTTTTGCGTGTAAGCGAACCTTGAGAGTGTTCACCAGCGCCACCCTCATCCATAGCGGTGGACGTAGCACGTCCTGTAATACCGCAACTGTGACGTAGAACGTCATCTAACGGTGAGGGCGGAAACTGTGCGAGAGCCCTCTTATACTACCTATGGCATCAAGACTGCCAGATCCGAGACCCCGTTAAGCTATTAGCAGACAAGGCAAGTGAAATAAGGGGCTCGTTTATCAAACATATTAAGGAAGCCAACAGTCAACGAAACTAAGGTGCATAGGGGAATGTTTTTTTTTCTATTTTTTTATTAATTTTATTGGCAATCAATTGGTTTTAAAGAAAATTACTTATAAACCAGCAGAAAAAACAACCATGCCGCCGGTGGGATCCGAACCCACGACCTCCGAATATCGCGTCCGGTGCTCTTACCAACTGAGCTACGGCGACGGCTGTCCAATCTGCTGCTTTCGTGGGTATTGATGTTTTGCGTGTAAGCGAACCTTGAGAGTGTTCACCAGCGCCACCCTCGTCCATAGCGGTGGACGTAGCACGTCCTGTAATACCGCAACTGTGACGTAGAACGTCATCTAACGGTGAGGGCGGAAACTGTGCGAGAGCCCTCTTATACTACCTATGGCATCAAGACTGCCAGATCCGAGACCCCGTTAAGCTATTAGCAGACAAGGCAAGTGAAATAAGGGGCTCGTTTATCAAACATATTAAGGAAGCCAACAGTCAACGAAACTAAGGTGCATAGGGGAATGTTTTTTTTTTCTATTTTTTTATTAATTTTATTGGCAATCAATTGGTTTTAAAGAAAATTACTTATAAACCAGCAGAAAAAACAACCATGCCGCCGGTGGGATCCGAACCCACGACCTCCGAATATCGCGTCCGGTGCTCTTACCAACTGAGCTACGGCGACGGCTGTCCAATCTGCTGCTTTCGTGGGTATTGATGTTTTGCGTGTAAGCGAACCTTGAGAGTGTTCACCAGCGCCACCCTCGTCCATAGCGGTGGACGTAGCACGTCCTGTAATACCGCAACTGTGACGTAGAACGTCATCTAACGGTGAGGGCGGAAACTGTGCGAGAGCCCTCTTATACTACCTATGGCATCAAGACTGCCAGATCCGAGACCCCGTTAAGCTATTAGCAGACAAGGCAAGTGAAATAAGGGGCTCGTTTATCAAACATATTAAGGAAGCCAACAGTCAACGAAACTAAGGTGCATAGGGGAATGTTTTTTTTTTCTATTTTTTTATTAATTTTATTGGCAATCAATTGGTTTTAAAGAAAATTACTTATAAACCAGCAGAAAAAACAACCATGCCGCCGGTGGGATCCGAACCCACGACCTCCGAATATCGCGTCCGGTGCTCTTACCAACTGAGCTACGGCGACGGCTGTCCAATCTGCTGCTTTCGTGGGTATTGATGTTTTGCGTGTAAGCGAACCTTGAGAGTGTTCACCAGCGCCACCCTCGTCCATAGCGGTGGACGTAGCACGTCCTGTAATACCGCAACTGTGACGTAGAACGTCATCTAACGGTGAGGGCGGAAACTGTGCGAGAGCCCTCTTATACTACCTATGGCATCAAGACTGCCAGATCCGAGACCCCGTTAAGCTATTAGCAGACAAGGCAAGTGAAATAAGGGGCTCGTTTATCAAACATATTAAGGAAGCCAACAGTCAACGAAACTAAGGTGCATAGGGGAATGTTTTTTTTTCTATTTTTTTATTAATTTTATTGGCAATCAATTGGTTTTAAAGAAAATTACTTATAAACCAGCAGAAAAAACAACCATGCCGCCGGTGGGATCCGAACCCACGACCTCCGAATATCGCGTCCGGTGCTCTTACCAACTGAGCTACGGCGACGGCTGTCCAATCTGCTGCTTTCGTGGGTATTGATGTTTTGCGTGTAAGCGAACCTTGAGAGTGTTCACCAGCGCCACCCTCGTCCATAGCGGTGGACGTAGCACGTCCTGTAATACCGCAACTGTGACGTAGAACGTCATCTAACGGTGAGGGCGGAAACTGTGCGAGAGCCCTCTTATACTACCTATGGCATCAAGACTGCCAGATCCGAGACCCCGTTAAGCTATTAGCAGACAAGGCAAGTGAAATAAGGGGCTCGTTTATCAAACATATTAAGGAAGCCAACAGTCAACGAAACTAAGGTGCATAGGGGAATGTTTTTTTTTTCTATTTTTTTATTAATTTTATTGGCAATCAATTGGTTTTAAAGAAAATTACTTATAAACCAGCAGAAAAAACAACCATGCCGCCGGTGGGATCCGAACCCACGACCTCCGAATATCGCGTCCGGTGCTCTTACCAACTGAGCTACGGCGACGGCTGTCCAATCTGCTGCTTTCGTGGGTATTGATGTTTTGCGTGTAAGCGAATCTTGAGAGTGTTCACCAGCGCCACCCTCGTCCATAGCGGTGGACGTAGCACGTCCTGTAATACCGCAACTGTGACGTAGAACGTCATCTAACGGTGAGGGCGGAAACTGTGCGAGAGCCCTCTTATACTACCTATGGCATCAAGACTGCCAGATCCGAGACCCCGTTAAGCTATTAGCAGACAAGGCAAGTGAAATAAGGGGCTCGTTTATCAAACATATTAAGGAAGCCAACAGTCAACGAAACTAAGGTGCATAGGGGAATGTTTTTTTTTTCTATTTTTTTATTAATTTTATTGGCAATCAATTGGTTTTAAAGAAAATTACTTATAAACCAGCAGAAAAAACAACCATGCCGCCGGTGGGATCCGAACCCACGACCTCCGAATATCGCGTCCGGTGCTCTTACCAACTGAGCTACGGCGACGGCTGTCCAATCTGCTGCTTTCGTGGGTATTGATGTTTTGCGTGTAAGCGAACCTTGAGAGTGTTCACCAGCGCCACCCTCGTCCATAGCGGTGGACGTAGCACGTCCTGTAATACCGCAACTGTGACGTGTCTAAGTGCACTGTTCACTTGTTCACTTGGGCCCTAAAATAGCCCGGTTACCATGTCAGCGACGTGGTACATCTAGAGATAGTGTTGTGGAGTGGCAGCCGCTCTCCGTTGGTGCAAAAGACTCTTGATCGTCGTTCAAATCTAATGCAGTAAATTTAGTAGGATTTACTTCCATTCCTCACTCCTCTTCGAATTCCTTCCTTGCGAAGAAGGCAAGGGGTCCGCCAGTTACGCATGCGTCGAACTGCTGCGGGAACACCACGTGGGGGAGAGCTTTTCGCTAAATTGGTCGGTTAAGCAAAAGTTCAGCCCACGTTATTTATTATAACTGTTAGTCATATGCATGCTCCGTTTATGTTTGCAGCTGCAAACTCGACAGTGGTGCTTTTACTTACTACGGCAGACCTCTTATTCTTGAACATTAGTCAGGCTGGTTGTGCGCTGCAGCTGCAGTTACAAAACAGATTTTGTTTTCTGACAGGTGCTGCTCGATTTTCATTCCGGCTTGACTGTGCACTTGTACATTGAATCAGTATATTAAAAAAATCTTGGTTTAACCCGAGCACCTCGACAAAACATATATCATTTCGTGATGACAATACCTAGCGGTTAGCATCTACAAAGAGCATTATTGTTGGGCGGGTGAATAATCGTTCATAGCAGGCAAAAAGCGTGGAGGCCCTTGGCATTTTATTCTAAGTAGCGTATTGTTTTTTGCACTGTATAACGTGTACCGAACACGTTGAAGTCGAACAACAGTCTTTTTTTTTCAGGTTTAGTTTGGAAATTTCCTGGCCTCTTGAGAAATTTATTTCACTTTAAGCCCCGTGATATGTATTATTTCTTTTGCACAGACAAAAATTCTGAAAACACTGCGGTGAACAACACCTATTCACTGAATAGTATCGCCTTACGGTTCGAACGACTATATATACCGACCCGCGCAGTTCAAATTTCACTCTTCGCCTTGCTACTCAAGAAAGGACACGAGGCATAGCACCACAGCAATGAAGACATTTTTGGCATGCTCCCTTTTGGTGGCAGGTAAGCAACAACGATGCTGCGCTAGCTTTTCATAGTGACGGGGGGAAGGGGGGGGGGGGGCGTTAGACCCTCAACTTAGACATAATGCTGAATTATCTTAACTCGTGGTAAAACGAAAGCTGAAAGGCATCTTTTTATTTTTATGCATTTGGAATAATTCTCCACGGAGGTATTTTATAACGATTCTCTTTCAATTTTCATTTTCCTGCTGCCATTCTCTATGCAGGAAGAGCCGAATGACATTGACCATTAGCTATCAGAGAGAGGACAACGCTTCAACGCTCATATGTCATTAATTGCGCTTTGCAAATAATACACACAGTGGGCCAGTCAGCTACACAACATCAACGAGACATTCCTCGGAAGAGGAAGGCTACGTAAGAAGGGTTTCCGACTTACCGGCTGGGGCATGGGCGCGACTTCAGTGTTATCGGCGGCGAACGTTTGAACGCGCCGACAATGCCGGCTGGGTCGTCCCGTGCGCGCCGCATCCTTGGGGCAAAGCCATCCCCCGCGTTTTCCAGGGTAGGTGACGAGAGAGCGCGTTTGCTGCTGCCCGTTTCAGACCTGAGCTTTTCGGGCTTTTCAGGAACTGCCGCGTATTGAGCTTCCTCTCCTCTTTCGAAAACAAAAAAATGCGACAATGTAAGATGCATGCACCGATACTGAATGAAAGCTTGCGTTCGAATCATGGCAAAAAAGCTTCACGGCTTAACAGTGTTCATCACGCCCACCACGCACCATTTCCTTCGCCATACAAATACATCCTGTATTTAGAAAGCATCTTAGCGACATGAACTGAAACTAAGAAATCAGTGCAAGATGCAGTACAAGTCCGTATAAAATTGTCTATAGACGGTCTATAGACTTTTTATAGTCTCTATTGCCTCCCTATAGATATTTCTTTTTGTCTGTCATAGTCCATAGTATATAGACCAAGGTCTACTAAATGTATGGCCATAAAATTACAGTGTCTATAGAGTTTGTATTTCCTATCGATAGTTCTCTACAATTCACCTATAGAGTCAATAGACTTTATATACGAAAGTCTATGGACAGTCTATAGACTGTCGAATAAGTTTTTGGAAGGGCATTCTTAGAAAAAGGCCCATGTTCGCTTTGCATGCAGCTATGCACAATTCACCCTAAAGAGTTAATCAGCGCCGCAATTACTCTCCGATTAAGCTTGGCCTTTTCGAATGCTTTCTCTTTCATATCAAGCTCGTGCAAAGAAAAGTGTGCTGTCGCGCGTTATGGCTAAATATTTAGACGGCTTTATATCCCGTTGCGTGCTTGATTTATATCAATCGCCAACCTCCTTGTTGTTTTCAACCAAACCCAACCGCACAAAATTGAAGAGTTTAGACGCAATCAATACACAAAATGTATTTTAACTATTTCAGTTTTGTTCTTAGTGACTGGCATATCTCTGGTGCTTGAAATAAATTGTGAATTTTCACCTACTCAACGGCATCGGGGTTGAAAACGCTCACGGAAGCTTGCAGATACTCAGCAAAAAAATATAATTGGGGCTGAAATAGCTCATGCAATACCCAAGTTGATCATGTCCTGCATAATAAAGGCTTTTAAACGAAGTCACAGAGCAGCGCAATACGACAAGTACACAGGCGCACATATATGTGTTTCTACAAATGTATTGCACCACGCGCCTTTAGAATTGCACAAATTTATACAATGTTATTAAAACGGTGTGGTACAGAACCTGCAGGAAGAGTTAGCAAGAACTGCTCTAATTGGTCCTTTTATTAATTAATTGTAAGAATATATATTACCAATTTCCTGTGCTGTTTAGCAAAAATTTCCCGTTTTGAAGGTCCTAAGAAAATGCACAAATAAAAACTAGTTTAAGCTCCAACTTAAACGCTGTGCATTTTATTTTATTTTCGGCGTTGTTCACATGTGGTGGAGCTGCAAGCTCCACTAGGAATACTGCTACCCGCCACGTCGGTGGCACCTCTAGTGGTGGTTTGGGAGGAGAGGAAGGTGAGACTTCTCAGCCTGGTCTGCACAGTCCTTTGCCAGGAGAAAGTGGAAGCAACAACCTTACTCCCATCACCGGCGGCTCCAATCCTAACCTATTGCCAGGAGAAAGTGGAAGTAGCAATCTTAGTCCCATCATCGGCGGCTCCAATCCTAACCTATTGCCAGGAGAAAGTGTAAGTCACAACACTGGTCTCATCACCGGCGGCTCTAATGCTGGGCGTTTGCCGGGGGAAAGTGGAGGTAGAAAACCTGGTCTCTTCGGCGGCAGCTCCAATTCTAACCGCTTGCCAGGAGCAAGTTGGGGGAGGTATAGTCACCAAAGACGTTAATCCTAAGCGCCTCCAATGAGCCAGAGAAAACTGGTCCTAGAGGCCTTCCTCGGTTTTATTTCCTGCATAAGGATGGTTAATATCCCTAAAGTATTTCCGTCCCTTCTCAAGATTTAATCAAATAAAAGTCTTTAATTTCATGCTTCTGTTCTGTTATTTTATTTTTTGTGTGTAATAGCCTTAAACTGGACAAGTTAGTGCATAGTACACGAGGCAGAAAACAGCGCGTAGAGCCGATGCCTACGTAGTCTCTTTCTTGTCCCGTCTATAGAGCAGTTTTGCGCCAATCTTATTTTATGTTCTCAACTATTCCTAAATCTTGCAATTTATTTTAGTTTTGCTATCATCTAACCGAAGAATTTTCAGGCTCCACGTTGAAACGGCCTCCTACACACTCTTGCCAAGGAAAGGTTTCAGCACTCTTGCTCAGCACGTTTCTTATAGAGTGCGACGCAAGCTTCTATAGCATCCCGGCCTAAGTGTCGCGAATTGGTAGCGCGTCCCGACATTTCGAAGGGAAACGCTATCGCGTGCAGGTTAGAACGAGGAAACAAGACAACAAAAAGATCAAACGAAACAAAACGAAGCCGTATTTATACTTTAAAAGAAAAGGGCCAATAAGAAACAGACGCGAAAACAAGAAAAACACACACTCAACACGCGAACAACACGACAGAATAAAAGGAAAGAGTTCAACAGGTACTCAGCATCCCCGATGAACCGGGGATGCTTTGTAGACGGGAAAGACACGGGTGGTTGTATTGGGGTGCGTCCTTGGTCCTGCGTCGAAGAAGCCGGCGGAAGAGAGTCCGGTGGTAGTAGGAGCGGAGAGGAACACAGTGAGACACCGGTGGTCTCTCGTAAAGATCCTGAAGAAGTTGGCAGCCGCAGGAGAATCGCAGCCAGATCCCGTCGACGGCGGCTCGAAACACAAAAGGCTTGAAGCAGTCTATCCAAGAATTCCTTACGGCAGCACGGACCCTCAGTCCATCGGCTGCCACCTCCACGCTTGCAATGACCGCAGGAGGCTTGCGTCGGTGATCCAAGCGAGGTACACGGCAGCACGGACCCAACCTCCGACAGCTGCCACCTGCTCGCCTGAATGACACGACCTCCGCTGCGCTGTCTCCGTTCAAACTCGGTTTTCTGACACGTCAGCTCTCCGCTCTTCGTTCTTGCCACGCTCCCCGTCTCCGGCGCCTCCCACACACCATTCGCACGGGCACATCGCACGGGCACATGCGCAACGCTGGGCTGTCACGCGCAGCGCTCCGCTGTTCGACGCACCGCGTTCAAGAATCCTCCGCAGATGTGTTGTGCACCTCGCACTACGTCGTCATGTTTTGCACGCCGCGCTGCACTTGAACGCGAGTGGAATGCAGCTGAACAAGTCGGCGTGTGCCGCTCATAGCCGGTACACACGGCTAGCTCCGGAAGCGGTGCACCAGAACGGCGAGGGCGGCTCTTGCGGGATCAGCGGGATCGGAATGCGTACGTTCCCTGGTCCTATGCCACGCCAGAGTAGAAATACCCGGCTCATAAACGCCTAGTCATTGGTAGAACTATAAGTATGCTGGTCATGTAAAGCCCGCAATGGCATATATAGACTTCATACTCATCTAAGTTCGTGCACAGAAACTCTGGTTATGCATCCCATAAACCTTAGCAAGGTGTGACTCCATGCGAGTAAGCTTTCCGTACTTCGGTACAGGTTTGGCGAAACTATTGCAGAGCACGCTTCGGCGCTTAAAAATTGCTACGCGCTGTGCAGTGCAGGTATGAGGGCGTCTTCGGCTCAGACGTGAGTGCGTCGGTGGCATGAGCTAACACGTGCACAATTTACTTCCGAAATCTTTGTTAGGTAGGATGCGGGAAGAGCTTGATGGCTGAAGCGCGCTCATTATTATTATGGCCGCGACATTATGTGTACTCATGACTAGATGCTTTCTTTAAGCGGTGCTTTTTGCCTGCGACCCTAAAATATAGATGTTTATGCGAATTAGAACCACTAACACGGTTATAGTAATGCTAAACACGAGCAATGCATCGAAAAGCTGTTCCCGTGGCAGCATTCTACCTGCTCTCGCCTTCGTTAGCACGATGTTCATCCTTTAGCGCAGGTTTATGGTTTGTGGAGGTTTAACGTCCCAAAGCGACTATGGCTGTGAGGGACGCCGTAGTAAAGGGCTCCGGGTAATTTCGACCACCTGGGGTTCTTTAACGTGCAGAGACATCGCACAGTACACGGGTCTCTGGAATTTCGCCTCCATCGAAACTCTAGCGCCGTCGCAGAGGTTCAATAGCCGGCGACTCCGTCGACCGTCTGGGCACGGCCAAGGAGGCTGCTAGTCCGGATACTTCCTTGTCACAAACCTGCCCTGCGTTCATCGGACAGTGACGGTCGGTTTGACTGCGAAGCTGCTGCACTTGCCTGCTGCACTTGCAGCTTGATCTTTCTCTGTTTCTTTCCTTTTCTTCCTTTCATGCCTCTTACCCCTCTCACGAGCTCGCCCAATCCCGGCTGCTCACTGCGACTGAGTCCATGGTGTCGCCTAAGGTGGTTTGAATTTGAGGGACGCCGGCTTCTCTTTTGTGGCATTGCTTCCATTACAGAAGTTTTATAGTATAACCTCCTTGGCACCGCCGGGCCAGCAGTAAGGGAACGCTCTATGGAGAGATCCCACTGCTAGATGCAGTCACTTGCTGGGTGAATGCAGATGTTGCGACACACTACAGCAGTAATCGCCTACTTAAAATGTTTTTCAGCTTGAACGAAGACAGCAAAATGCACATGCGAACATTTCACAGGTTGCCATATCTCCTACTGCACAGCCACAATGCAGGAATTTCTCTGTGAGCGGTCTCCAGAGAACCGAAATGTGAGCACTTGCAAGAGGAGGCTCGTTACAGAGATACGATTCATCTAGCTACGGGAAGCAGCCGGTTCCTGCTACGGGAGACAATTTCGCCACTGGAAACACTCCGAAACTTGTGAATTCTGAAGGCTGCACAACTAATGGCCAGCGCGAAAGCACCGGCGCGCGTGCGCCTCGCACGAAGCCCCGAAGTTTTTTGTGTGCGCATGCGTTTTGCTGGGCACTGGCGTACCCTGGCGGTGAGTAGCTAGAGAAAAAGTCTATGGAGAGCTAAATACGGGCAGACAACCTCAGTAAGGCGTTGAGTTGAACTAGTTGGTACATACTGACTGTGAATAACAGCGCAGTGACAAGGGAGAGAGGAAGCAGACAGCAGAAACGCTGACTAGCAACTGCGGTTTATTAGAAAGAAACCGCTGTTGTTATTCAGCGCCGGTCCTGTCTCCATCTTCTGTCGCTTCACTCTGCGCGGTTATTCGCAGGCCGAGAACCTCAATAAACTATTGTTTAGATCTACGTTAACTGAACGCTCTTCTGAACAGATGCTCAGTTAACACACTTCGCAACAAGACTGCAGTTCTAATCAGCTCACTAACTTCAAGCCGTATTTAACTAGAGTTCAAATGCAGCAGACAATAGCCATGTACTATCACAATAAATGAGAAGAGATTATAAGCTGAAAGACAAAAAGCGCTTCACGTGGTACACAAAGCGGCCCAAATGAAAACGACACGTGCTCTTATTTTAGCATTTCTAGAGTTCTGGTAAGAACTAATCGCTTTAATATTTGGGCACTTGCAGAAATCCAGCTCGGACAGTGGGGTGGAACGCTCTCGGTATACAGAAAGTATTCGTGAAACGTTTGTTTGCTTTTTACTAAAGCGTAGGCGCCGCACTGGCTCAGTGGATTTGGCGCCCGGCTGCTCACCCAAAACACGCGGGTTCGATCCCGACCGCGGCTGTCGAATTTCGATGAAGGCGAAATTCTAGAGGCCCGTGCATTGTGCGATGTCAGTGCTCGGCTGCTATGACTCAACAGGCCCTCGTTGAGCGCGCCTGGGCAGCAGTCGACACCACTGGGGTCCCGTACTAAAGACGCCACCTTGTGTTTGTGAGGGCCGGCCCCTTAAGAGTCCGTCCAATCATACCTCCCTCTACGTACTTATTTCGAGCCAATAAAAGTCTTTCACCACCACCGCCACCATCACCACCTCAACGTTTTCATAAGTACGATGATCATCATCATATACTCACTGCGCCCGTTTCAGGACAAATACCTCTCGCGTATCTATTCAATTAGCCTTGTTCTCTTGTAAGCACATAAGTCTGCTGGGCAACAAATATACGCCGTCGCTCAGGTAAAAATATATGCCTGACATGCATGCCCTTGAAATAGACCCGTGAGCCTTAAAGGGCAACTGGAGAGGTTTTAGAATTCTACAAGTCTTAAGGGGGTCGCATGAGTGAAACTGGCAGGCAAAGCGTGCGAACTCCATTTGGGCTAGCGTTAAATTAGTGTTGTAATCTCCATTTAAAATAACGAAGGCTTCAAGCCTCTACACAGCGCACAAAGGCGAGTGGGGTGGGGGGGGGGGGGCGCATGATAACGTAATCTGCAGTAGAGATATGTTTGCAACAGGTAAGCGCTTGCTGTAAAAACACACCAACGCTACCAAAGGCAAAGCCCGCCGTGTGTTAGTAGGTAGCATCCAGTGACGCACCGCAGGTTGTATAGGTCACAATACCATGCTGCCACAACAAAGGTGTGCCTAGTATATGAGTTGCTTCACGACCGTATGCTAATGAGTACGTCTGCCATTAGAAATGGAGAGAAAAAATTAAAAACCTATTAAGAACAGCAAAATAAAAAAAATAAAAAACAGTAGTTTCTCCTTCAAAGCGCAGTGCCCTGGTTGACAGTAGCGGTTGTCCCGCAGTCAGCCCAGCATTGTCTTGCAACAAGCGACCAAAGCCTCGCGGAGCAAATTTCAGTCCAAGACACGCGCTCGTCCAGTCGCGCTGAGATTGTGGGCGGCGGTACACTTTTCGAAAAAATGCAAGGCATGAACGAAAAGAGAAAATGCGCTTTGGCAGTTATCGTGGAAGAGGGGGGGGGGGGGGGGGGGGGGTATGAGTGCAGGGTGTCTGAAATTCAATTTATGTTTTATTAAACCCTTGCTAGCAGGGCTATATTATTTTAGTTAAAAATGCAATCAGTTTGGATACCACCTGTGACTCAGATTGTTAGTGTTAGTTTGCCGCTTCTAGGTTATGAGGTCCTGACTGTGCTCTTTCGGATCCGAAGTCATATTTAGTGTGAAAGTACACATGATTACATATACACGCAGTGACGCTGCCTATTCTCATACGTGATGCGGGGCGAAAGAAAAACCAAGACAACATGTTCGCGCTGCATGCGCTATCATGACTCGAAAGCCGGGGAGAACAATTGAATGAAGTTACCGGTACGCCGAGGGAAGGCACCGTTGTAGTTTGGGCTTGGTAATTCAAAAGGCAGCGCACTACTCTATGAAGCGACATCACGGCTTCTCAGAACGCGAAGAGGTAAAAAGAAATTTAAGCAAGAAGATGACACATATGCAGTGTGTGGTAAATCCGTAAAACAAAGTGAACACACTTCATTAGAATATCGCTGTTCCCATCCAGATGGAGATATAGACACAGTCACTGTCTTTGAGGTCATAGAGTTTAGAAATAACAAATTTAGTATGAATAAATCTGCGGTTGAGGTTACTAAAAAATGTATTTGATGACTGGCGGTTGAAAGCCATGCTAGTGGCGTAAGAATAAAAATTAAGAATTAAAAATTGATGAAATGTTAAAGTTTATACAATGTATATCCAGAGAAAAAAATTCTAGATTTTACCGTTAAGTTAAACACATTGCCTATAGATAAATATAAAAAGATAATCCCCGCATAAAGGCACCTGCCACCATCCCGCTTCGAAGGAGACGTTCCTAATATTCATCCATTCATCCATCCTTGCCGCCTCTACCTGCCGCATTAATTCGCGCTCAACGGTGTCCTCACTTGAGGCCCCACTATTTACCACCGCTGCTGCTTTTGCTGTTCGTTTTGTTTATTCACGAATATTCTTAGTGGTCGAGGCTTGGGTGCAACAAAAAATTCTGAAGAGAAAAAGAAAGGAAAGGGGATAACGTATGGAAGGAGTAAAAGTAAAAATTGCAGATGGCACTGAAGCTGCGCCTTAAGGGCATGAAGCCATAGTGTAGTGGGTTAGGCCTTCTATTCTGAGCAGCTTTGCATCTTTGAATAATAATAATAATAATAATTGGTTTTGGGGGAAAGGAAATGCCACAGTATCTGTCTCATATATCCTTGGACACCTGAACTGCGCCGTAAAGGAAGGGATAAAGGAGGGAGTGAAAGAGGAAAGGAAGAAGGGGTGCCGTAGTATAATTTCGAAATAATCTCCGGAATAATTTCGACCACCTGGGGATCTTTAACGTGCACTGACATCGCACAGCACACGGGCGCCTTAGCGTTTTTCCTCCATAAAAACGCAGCCGCCGCGGTCCGGTTCGAACCCGGGAACTCCGGATCAGTAGTCGAGCGCCCTAACCACTGAGCCAGCGCGGCGGGGTAATCTTTGAACGCATTATTAATTATTTAAATTGTTTCAATAAATTAAATGATCAATTACACGCTATTTTTCTTAATTAGCGTCATTAAGCATTGCCTTTTCGTTCGGAGCGTTTTGGCACCTTTGAACCCCGTTTCAATATTTTAATTTTTCTCATTTCTCCAATTAATTATCTACAATGATTTCATTAACATATTATCGCCTTTTACACACCAAACAATCATCAATCTTTAGAACCACAAATTACCATGATAGAATTTTTTTACGCCACCCTCAAATATATGTCGCCGGTTCGAATCCCTGCCGCAAGCTCGGCTCTAACTTAACTAGCACATTTATGCTGCACGAAACGCTGAATCGTATGACACCATCCAGAACATTCTGTATCCAATAGTTGACATGAGACGATTTTTTTTACGCAGGCCTCCAATATCTCTCGACACGCGGCGCCGACTACGCCGACGGATTTTCGTCCAAACGAGCTGTAAACGCTGTCGCGTAAAAATGAACAGAGAGAAGAAAAAAACAATCGGTGATGGACGTACAGTGAATATTCTATAAGTTTCGCGAAACATCATGTAATTTTGCGGCGAGGAATGGCATTTTCCTGAAAGGGAGAAACTCTGAAACAACGCTGACTCCGTTGGCTTTTAAAATCGTTGTTTGAACAGGCTTGCTCTCTTTCGTAAACAAACGCCTGCGAAAGGTCGGCGGACGGCAAGAAACTATGCAATAAATCCCGAAAGGACGAATGCTAGTAATAAATATATTGTGCTGATCCGCACAAAACAGTCATTTGTAAACCGACGGGTTTTGTGGATACATCTCACTTGACAGCCGCCCACACAGTACACACCTACTGGGTGCTCGCGCTTTTCTCTGAGTGAGCGCTCTGACAAAGCTTACGTAGCGGATTGAATACAATAAATATTTCAAAAAATTCAAAACAGTAGGATGACACGCGTCGCCCACCAGTCATGCGTCATTTAATACGTCACGCACTTGCGAATGTGCGTCAACATACTCTGCATCTCTTTCTGTCGCACGTATTGCCGCAATGTTTGGTTAAGAAGTCTTAGCGTCGCCTCAAGCGAAGCTAAGATGTCATAGGACAAGAAGCCATTCGATTGTCTTGTTGAACACAGATAGACTGCATGAATTTCACAAAGGATCTGCTCATGCTATAAAGAATAAGAAAGCGTCCTTTAACATTTTACGCTGCGCAGAATGTTAGGAACGGCAGCCAGCTTTCACAGTCATAATTTAAAGGGCCAGCAAACTTCCGCATTTTTTCTCATTTTGTTTTCTCTTTTCTGTTAGTTTATCCTTTCCTCCGGAGCCCAACCACTGCAAAAATGCCGCTGTTTTCACTTGGCAAAAATATTTTAGTCGCCCTTTCCTCCCAGTCCCTTCCTAAAAGAGTATAGACATCTGATTTTTCGTTACGTGTTGCGTTCTTTGTAATGAGGCATAAGATTTTAGTTTACATGGAGCAAAACACGGTATTAAAATACGGCCGCTAAATAAAGTATAGCCTAATTTCTTTTCTCATCTCTTTCGGTTTCACTTTGAACCGCCTAGCGCTGGCTATGACGACAATGGTCCCTATAGGTCACGTGAAATATCAGAAAAACTACTTCACCTTATCTCTGATGGCGTCACTTAAGGAGGCTAGCTGTGGTTGGGGCGCGAACGGTAGGAGTTTGCTTAGTTTTTCCTGAACCACGGCCCGTATTGCCACGCGCAAGCTTTCACTGACCAGCGCAGCGGCGTCGCCGGGGCTTGCTGTGAAAGCTTGTGGTCTTTCGTACTGGCGAGCTCACTCACATAAAGTGCTGGCTGCCTCAGCTGCAAACTCGTTAACAGATTTAGGTAAATTGCGCAGAAGTACTGCAAAGACTTGTTTTGATTCCCTTCATTAAGAGGCGCAGCTTCTTGTCTTCTCGCATCGCCTTGTCCGCTCGTCGAAGGAGACCCGTAATTTCTTCTACGAAGACTACCGCAGTCTCATTAAGGCGCTGCACGCACGTCTGCAGTAACAGCACTGCCTTTTCCTTGCGAAGGACATTGCTAAACGTCTTTCAAAGCTCAGCTTTAAACGTATCAAAGTGGTGAGGGAAAACTCACGGCTTGCGAACCACGTTCTTTCCGAGCCCTGCAGCGAGAAGTAGACGTGGCGTAGTTTTTCTTCTTGGTCCAACCTGTTCATGGTTGCGGCCCTTTCGAATTCCTCTAACCAAACTTCTGGGTCCTCATGCGGGGCCCCGTGGAAAGACGGTGGCTCCCGGGGGTGTTACAAAACGAGCGACGTCAGATTCACAGCAGTCTGCACGATTCCCCGTTGTGTAAAGTCTATGTCGATGACGTCATCATCATCATCATCATCAGCCTTATTACACCCACTGCAGGGCAAAGGCCTCTCCCATGTCTCTCCAATTAACCCTATCCTTTGCCAGCTGCATCCACCCTTTGCCTGCAAACTTCTTAATCTCATCCGCCCACCTAACCTTCTGCCGCCCCCTGCTACGCTTACTTTCTCTTGGAACCCACTCCGTTACCCTTAAAGACCAGCGGTTATCTTGCCTTCGCATTACATGCCCTGCCCAAGCCCATTTCTTTCTCTTGATTTCGACTAGGATGTCATTAACCCGTGTTTGTTCCCTCACCCACTCTGCCCGCTTCCGATCTCTTAACGTTACACCTATCATTTTCCTTTCCATGGCTCGCTGCGTTGTCCTTAACTTAAGCTGAACTCTTTTCGTTAGCCTCCACGTTTCTGCCCCGTAGATGAGTACCGGTAAGATTATGCTGTTGTACACTTTCCTCTTGAGGAAAATTGGTAAACTGCCACTCATGATCTGCGAGAATTTGCCATATGCGCTCCACCCCATTCTTATCCTTCTAGTTATCTCCCTCTCATGATCCGGATCAGCTGTCACTACCTGCCCTAAGTAGACGTATTCCGGCACAATTTCTAGGCTGTCGCTGCCAATTGTGAACTGTTGTTCCCTTGCTAGGCTGTTGAACATTACCTTGGTTTTCTGCGTGTTAATTTTTAGACCCATCGATCTGCTCTGCCTGTCTAACTCGTTGATCATGACTTGCAGTTCACCTCCTGAGTGACTCAGCAAGGCAATGTCATCAGCAAATCGCAGATTATTTAGGTATTCTCCATTTATTCTTATTCCCAACTGTTCCCAATTCAGGCCTCGAAATACCTCCTGCAAACATGCGGTGAACAGCATTGACGAGATCGTGTCTCCTTGCCTGACGCCCTTCCTTATTGGAATTTTATTGCTGACTTTATGGAGGACTATAGTAGCTGTGCAGTTGCTATATATATCTTCCAGTATTTTGACATAAGGCTCTTCTACCCCCTGATTACGCAATGCCTGTATGACTGCTGAGGTTTCCACTGAGTCGAATGCTTTCTCGTAATCAATGAAAGCTATATATAGAGGTTGGTTATATTCTGCGCATTTCTCTATCACCTGATTGATAGTGTGAATATGATCTATTGTGGAATATCCTTTACGAAAGCCTGCCTGATCATTTGGTTGATTAAAGTCTAACG